>PYFS01004177.1:0-188889 GCA_003671545.1 Ophiognomonia clavigignenti-juglandacearum | reverse complement strand
CAGAAAAAAAAAGCACAAAAAAAAGCGGGTCCCCCGAAAAAAAACCCCGAAAAAGTGGGGGGGGGGGGGGGGGGGGGGGGGGGGGGGGGGGGGGGGGGGGGGGGGGGGGGCAAGCAGGGCCGTCATTGCGCAGATGCTAGACCATCGCCTCAGTCCGGTGTCCTTTCCCAGTGACGGCCTCTCCACTTCTACAGCCATTTCCGAAAGGACATTCCATTCCTCCGCAATGTTATACTCAGGTTGGTGCCTTGTTGATCTTTGGAATACTGTTTTCTCGGCATTGTAATACATTGCCTGCCTTTCCAAGACCGAAGTGGTGAGGGGCATCTCACATACCCTACACCCTCGCATTCTTCGGCGATAAGTCACCGTAAATCACGCCCAAGTGTCCTTCACCCAGTCGCGAGAAACAAAAGTCTGTAGGTTCTAGGGGTCATCTCGCACTGTCATTCTCTCTCCTATATTCCTGCAGCACCCACGTCGTTGTATACAGCGGTGGTAAACGAGGTGGTATGGCCGACACTCGCCTCAGCGAATCGCATCGACGACAAGACAACCAAGAAGCTTAGCCACCTGCAAGCTTTTCGTGAGCGAAGCCGCTTTCTTGAGTGTACTCCGTAGCATCTGGGCAAATGCTTGTGCAGCCTGCCGAGGTCCCGTTGGGACCAGAATCCGTTTTGCCTCCTGTTATATCTTCGAACAGTTGGGGACGCGCGCGCAGAGAGATAGAGATTCGAAAGACCTCAGAACACAAAAGCTCATCTTGGTTTGACAGGCGCCCCAGCCCATTTGTAGAATAGTATGGGCCGATTCTTCTTCAGTTCGGATCATTGTTACCGCCCAGACAGTGGTCCATATTTCATGGTCCGTCCGATTTTGTGCGTTCGGAATTCAGATGGAGTTTGACCCAGACCGATGCCCGGCTGGTAGTTGAGTATTTAGTATTGTACTTGAGTAGTAACTTCGTACAGCCAGATTCGGATTCCATATTTGTAGATCGTTTCTAAAAGCACATATCCCTATATTGCAGTCATGATATGGGCCCCTTATCTTTGTGAATTTCCGATCATGTAGGCGTGGCTAACTCCGGCTGTTAGCACCGTACGCTCACCCTATGCTCGCAAGAAGGCTACCTATATCATACGCGTGTATACCCAACCAGGACGGTAGGAATGGTCATCTGACGGTTACAGTAACAAATTCTATACTTCCAGGTTGCTTAGCGGTTCCCGACGCACAAGTAAGAAGCCTAAAAATATACAAAACAACAATACTAATGTGAGATCCTGTCGATCTCGGCGAACGCCAATTCCCGTGATGTGGCTACCTCGGTACTCTAAAGACGGTAGGTACGGAAAGTGAGATCAACCTTGAGCCTCAAGTCTACTTAGTACATAATGCTGGGCGCGAGAAGGTGGCAAAGTGCTTCATGATCTTGGACCACCTACCGCATGCCATAAACTCACTGCTTGCATACGAAGTGCCCCACCGACACAGATCCGAAGCCTGACGACAGCACCATAAACAGCACCATGAACAGCACCATGACAATGTCGCCTCCCGATACCCACAAGGCAGTCCAGCCAAATCAAAAACCTCACCTAGAGCTCCCCGACCCACACACGCTCATGCGCCCCAAGTTCAGCCTCTCCGAATCAACCGCCTACCTCGAGGAGCTCACAATCCTCTCCGCCCTCGATATGGAAGACGCACTCGCGACCACCACCACCAACATCCACTATCCTGGCCCCCACCTCGCAAAATACCATACCTGGCTCGTCAACGACTTCCTCGCCACCGTCCGCAAAGGCACCAACCCCCTCGTCCCCAGCGCCTCGCACCTCGCGAACCTCATCCCCGACGAACGCATCCGACGGCGAATGACGCTCTTCTTCCAGCTGGAGGCGTCACCGATGGCGCCGTTCGCTGTAGCTATCGAGGCCGTGCGCTCGCACTGGCGCGGGCTCTTGGACGGTACGGTGGAGCCAATGGCACTGTTGATGGAGGAGGGGGCTTTGCAGAGAGTGTGGGATCTGCTTTCGTCGTGGGACTATGCGCCTTTGCTGGACCTGCTTGGGAAAGAGAATCCTTCGCTTAGAGTCCTGGAGATTGGCGCCGGCGGAGGCGGCATGACGGCTAGTATCCTCCCCGCGCTGTTTGGCGAAAGGCCCGCAGCAGAGGGCAAGAGAAAGGGACAGACAGACGAGCGGCTGTGCAGCACGTACACCTACACCGACGTCTCAGCGGACGCTCTCGCCCAAACACAGTCCCGGTTCGCGGCCTACGACGGCTGCATCGAGTATGCTCGCCTTGACATCACCCAGGATCCCCTGCCCCAACTGCCCCCACCCGGAGCCGGTAAAGAGCAACACTACTACGACCTCATCATAGCAGGCAACGCCCTGCACACAACCCCCTCCCTCCAAGCCACACTCACCAACGTGCGCAAGCTCCTGCATCCCGATGAAGGCGGACACCTCCTTGTGCAGGAGCTCTGCCCCACCACGCGCTTCGCCAACTTCGTCTGGGGCGTGCTGCCCGGGTGGTGGGTGGGCGGCGAGGCGGACGCGGACGCGGACGGGCGCGCGCTGGAGCCGGTCGTGAGCGCGGCGCGGTGGCGGGCGGAGCTGGAGACTGCTGGGTTTGAGGTGGATGCGTGTGTGCTTGACGCGGCGGCGCCGTTCCAGGTGAATGCAAGTATTCTGGCGTCGACCGTTGCTAATAAGCATCCATCACCACCGCTGGGCAACGGGAATGGGAATCATGCGCGCGGCGAGGCTGTTCATCATGACCTGGATAGTCGTGGCCACGAGTATCGGCCGCATGATGCGGGGCTTCAACCTCCGCCGGAGGGACGGCCTCGATGGGAGCGCGTCCGCGGCTAAGAACAACGCGTAGACTTGCGCACGGTTAGGGTGGGCAGGCAGTGATATCGTTAGCAGTCAAAATCATGAACTCGTAAGTACAGATACAAACCCGTCTCGATTGCGCGGCGCCATCGCGACCTCCTCAACATAGACTGACATGTCTCATGACCAGAGCTTCCATGGGCATGTAGCAGATTTTAAGAAAATGAAGGTGTCAGCGAGTCGATCGATTGGTCGATTTATATAAACGAATGGAAGTGCGAAAAGAGAAGAATAGAAGTAGGAGGAGTTGGATCGAGTGAACGCGCGATCCATGAAAACGGTCTATCTCAATGCTCAGAGATTCCAGCGCGTCTAGTAATGGGTCATATCTTGTTTTACTTTGGCTGATAACTGAGATAGCCCTCTCATCTGTGTACCTATATGTACGGAGTATGGTCGAGCGCCCTCCTTTCCTGTCAACATCACTGCAAACTCTCTTAGACCTCAGACACTGAACGCGGTAAATCGCCTAAATCAAGGACGTGTTAACAGCTCTTATTTACGTGGGCCGTTAGAACTCAGACGCTCATCTTGGTGCTCCTATATCAGCCATCCAAACACCAAAACCCATCATCATGACGGTCATATCGCATCCCGAACTCTTTCATCCCAAGGGTGGTAGGCCATCGCTCTTCCGTAAACGCCGTCTTGTAGATCCCTGCAAAGCAATAGGTGCATCCTCCAAGTATTCACATCCGTCCCCGGTACCGCCCTACCACACCTTCCTCCTCCTCCACGTCATCACTTCCATCCCCCAACCTCCCAACAAGTGGACTCCCCTCTCTCCCTCGCCCCCTCTCATCACCCTCCTCCTCCTCCTTCTTCTCCTCCTCCCCTTCCCCCTCCCCATTCACCGGCGTCCCAGGCAACGTCTCCGCATACCCCGCCTCCCCCACCGGCACCTCCTGCACCACCCCTGCTTCGGCCCCCGCCGAAGCCGACGCATTGTTATTCACCGCGCGCCGCAAGTACTCATACACCCGGCTCCCGCTTCCACTCCTCCCCAACCCGCCCCGCGGCGCGTTCTGCTGCAGATACGTGCTGACCTGCTTCGCGTGCGCGAGCTCGTACTTGCGCTGGTCTTCCGCGCTCATCCGTGGGTACAAGGGTTCGTCGGTCTCTTCCTCCGGCTCCGGCGGCGACGGCATGTAGGTGCCTGGTCGACGATGCTGCTGCTGCTGCTGGTGGTTATACACCGCGGCGGGCTCATCGTGGTAGTCGTCGCGGTATGGCAACTCGACAGCAGACCTGCCCACCTCGGCGGCGTAGTCAGTGGCCACCGGTGGTGCAGCGTCATAGCCCTCGCGCGAACGCGAGCTACTACTCTCGTCCGACTCGCGCGGAATTTCGCTATATATCGTGCCCGAAAGCGGTCCACCCCGCGCATCAAACGCTCGCCGTGGCCCTGCTGAAACGGCCGCCATGGTCGCGGTCTTGTCATAGTAGTTGTTACCTACGCCTCCGCCGCCCGTGGTGGACGACGACAAGTCGCTCATCTCCCCCGCCGGGTCCAGGTACTGATAGAACCCACCCGCCGTCCTTTGCGGCGCCGCGAACAAGCCCTCGACCTGCGGCGGCGGCTGTAGTACGCTTCGCTGCCGACCGAGGCCGCTTCCACGGCGTTGGCTGGTAAGACGGCTGGCGCGGCGACTGGCGCGGCGACCGACGAGGACGTGCGAGGTTGCGGGGGTGGCATTGTCTTTGCCGTTGATAGCGGGTTCATGGGTATCCTGCTGCTGCGCGATGATGGCGGGAATGAACGTCTCTGGTACGACATTTAGGTCGTCGCCCGTCTGCTCGGCGTGCTCGATAGCCTCCTGCACGGTAGTGTTTTTATCCGCAGCACCAGCGTCTGCACGCGGCCCGCCCCAGGTGCGCTGCCCGGCCGTGAAAATACCGTAGACCATGTAGTACCAGTTGAAGAACGGGTTGAGGACGAACATCATAGGGTACAGCCAGATCTTGTAGCGGCGCAGCTTGGCTCCAAAGTACACCATCATCAGCCAGTTGAGGCCGAGCGAAATGGCGATGAAACCCACTGGCAGGTCGCTGAGGCTCTTCTCGGTCGAGAGCAGCGCGATCACCATGATGAAGAAGAGCAGCGCCGTCGTGCGGATCGTGTTCTGGAAGAAGCGATATGCGAGCAGGATTGGGTAGCGTCGCCAGAGACGCCAGTCGGTCAGCATGCAGGCTTCATTCGTAATGAAGCCCAGGAACCACCGACGGCGTTGCTTGACGAGCGACTTGTAGGTCTGCACGGCTTCGGTCTTGCAGAAGGCGCTGGTGCACATCTGGATCTGGTAGCGCTTCTTGGCACCGATCATGAACAGGTGCGTGAGGTAGCGGTCTTCGCCGAGGTGGTCTTTGGCGAAGTCGAAGAGGTCCTCGCAATTTTCGGCTTTGTCGGCGAAGTAATATTTGGCCATGCGGCGGAAAGCGCTGAAGCGGAGCATGGTTAGGGCGCCGGGGAGGCAGGTGACGGTGCCGCAGCCGGACTCGACGGTGCGTTCGAAGAGTTGCCCGTGGATGTACTCCATATCTTGTAGGAGGGTGATGATGCTGTGCTTCTTGGTGGTGGACGTGATGACGCCAGTCATGGCGAGCATGTTGCGCTCGTTGCCAGGAGAGAACTCCATATCGTAGAGGAAGTTCTGCAGGCAGTGGCGGTCGAGTATGCAGTCTGAGTCGATGAAGAGGATGAAGAGGTTGTCGTTTCGCTTCAGATATTCGCTGTAGACCTTGTCAATCAGTTTGAACGTGGCCTTCTGGCAGTTCCTTTTCCCGCCATGTGGGAACCTGGAGACAGTGATACGGGCGTCCTTGTAGGCGACATCGATGCTCTTAGGATACGACTCTAACGTCAGAGGTACACCAAGCTTCTCGATGGTGTTAAGATAGAGCTCGCCCTCCTGATCGCCATCAAAAGACAGAAAGATGTGAACACAGGACGGCGGGTAGTCGCACTCTACAATCGAGTCGATAGCCGTGATGAGGACGCTGAGTTCTTCCTGGTAGCAGGGCATGACAATGACGACCTTGGGAGCGGAATCTTCGTCCAGAAGTTGCTTGATACGCTTGGTTCTTCCGAGTTGGTGGGTAACGAGATAATAAATGCAAAATAGCCAAGGGACGGTCAGCAAGCCGGCAAAGGACCAAAAGGCGAACCACATGAGGAAGGATACCATCTCTTCCGGCCAGACTTGGACGATCTGGCGAGGGAGAGGCAAGGTGACTATCATGATGGGCAAGAATATGATTCTGTCACTGTGGTTAGCAGATAAATAACGAAGACGTATCTAGCCTGTCGATGGGGAGGAAGGAGCGTTCCTACCTCAATAGCATGAAGCCAACGGCAATAATGACAGTCAGGACATTCACTGTCCAATGCTCGGATTTCCTGAAGACCTTCCACAGGCAGTACATGAAAGCGCCTATCCACAACACCCATTCTAGTAACGCTGCTACCATGAGGATGCCAACGATGGATGTGTAGACAATCTGCAATGAAGATATCAGCTATCAGCCCAACCAGTCCACAAAAAAAAACGTGGCAGCGTATCACATGGTCGTGCAATGTTTGCGACCTCGAGCAAGACGTACATCTTTGACGGGCCATTGTACAGCCATCTCGACGGCCGTAGCGAGGAGAACTCCTCGGAGATCCTGGGCCCGAGCGAGTGGTAGTCCCAAGAGTGGGCGCCGGCACGTGTGTGTGTTTGGTTGTGTCTAGTATTCCAAATGAGACTACAAACGGGCGCGGCAAGGCAGGCGAGCGAGAGTCAGAACCAATCCCTCGGTTCATGTGGTGCGAGGCATGTCTTTTTCAGCGGGTAGCGGCAACGAGTGTGAGCGTGTGTGTGCGTGTTTGTGTGAGAGAAATTGTGCGGCCCAAACGGTTTGTTGCAGGTAGATAGGTGGGCGTTGGGTTTTTGGTGCGCGGTTGGTTGCAGGATGGATTGCTTGCTGCGGCGAATTCTGTCTCGTCCAGCAACTTTGATTAGAAGAATGATCGACCTGAACTGCCAACTAAATTGGTGATTCGTGTAGCGAGAGGAATTTTTCTTGTTTCCAAAAGCGAAGGTGAAGTTGCAGCAAAGCGGCTTTTGTGGCTTGACGGGCAGTTCGCTGTCAGGGCTCGGCAGAAAGAATCAATCCAGGCGGTCGGTTGGTGAAGTCTCAGATTCACTGCCTCCTATTCGCAGCTGTCGATGTCATGAAACTTCCGGTCTCAACCTCGCCGCCTTGTCTTCTTGCCTCCTGCCGGTGCTGCTGCAAGTCGCCGAGATCCAACACGCTGTCGAGGGCAATAAAAATTGCCGACTGGAACTGGAAGGTCGCACGACACAGAGACCAACAACAAAGCCAGAAAGGAGTACTTTTTTTTTTTCCTGAGGTGGATCTGTTGGAAAACCTTTAACGCGACGCTGTAGGACAAAGTTCGAGATGATCGCGCACTGCAGTGGTGTTGCTGTTGCGTGACGGTGACGATGATGGTCTGTGGGCACCTCGTGTTGTGATTGTGGGAGCTTTGATCTACAGAGTTCCATGAGCCAGAGTTTCCTGCTAGTTGTTGATAATATTAGTTAAAGACGTAGCTCACCGTTATTCACTCACCCCATGCATCGCACAATCCGAAAGTAGTCCTGTGTTGTAAAAGAGCAGAGACAAGAACTCCCAGAAGACAACGACGACAACAACATCTGGCCGCGTTCAACGAATGCCGCGACCAAATCGCCCACTTTCCTGCCAGAATGGATGGATACCTGCCACCATATAAAAGCGGCGATAATGGGCCCGCCAACCCGGCCAGTGGGTTTCTGGGTTTCTGGTGTTGTCCATGGCCGCAGTTCGCCCAGCAACGATGAGGGGTCAAAGGTTGGCCCTTGCTGCACCTCGACGCATCACCAACTTTTGACAGCATCGCCCGCATGGACCGTCCTTGTTCGCAACAAGACTGCCGACGACATCCCACAGTACCACTATATATCACTGGTTATATAGCACTAGAAATGTCTCGGACCAGGCTTTTTCCAGGAACCATTCTCGGTCCCTCTTCAGCTTCTCATCAGAAGTTGGCACTCGTTGGACAGGAATAGTCGACCACCATCTACCGATGTCGTTTCGGCGTCTGCGCAGCTCACACGATCACACTCCGGCACTTTGCGATAGCGCCCTATGCAAGCAGCAAGATGCGAGATTCAACTGGGAGCGAGCTAGGTAGGGAAGCTGAGATGGGGTTGAGGGCTCTGTCCACTTGCCATGCATATTCACGGCTTGGAGGTGATGTAATATGCCCGTGGCGCATGCCGGGCAAATGCAAGCCGCCTGCACCTCATCTAGACGCCATGTCTCCTTTTGGCGCAGGTCCCGATCGCCGAACGAGCTGACACTGACTTCGCGGTGTCTACTCGCTGGTCATTAATTCTTATCCTTTTCACTCGCAGCTACTCGTCCCAGACGGAGTTGCCAGGTGGCTGTGGCTGTATTGCAGAGGCGCGCATGGCTCAGTGGACAACTTTCCTGACCACAATCTTGGCCTGGTTCTACGGCCAGATCCCGCGCACTACTTCTGATTTTGTTCATGTTTGCAATCTCCAAAATATTCCTTGCGCGTCCTCGATCCTTGTTTTCAAGTTGCGCTTATTGATATCATCAACTCCCCCCACCCCCGCCGGGGGTGCCCTTCCGACTATGCACATGCAATTCTACCGTCTGCGCAACCCCATACACATTCACCACCTTCGCCAGCGGACCAGACCTCTCCTTCTCACACTTCATCCGCCAGATAACCGTGGGCGTTGCTAAGATAACCGTTCTCTGCCCACTGGACCTGTGTGGTGGTACTGGTACTGCACGGTCAATTTGTACATCCACAAGTTCTCGCAACTAAACTCCAAGCCTAACCTCGGAGTCGCCGACCGCGGCAAATCATGCACTGAATCCGCATCATCGCCGTGCGTCTCCCCAATACCGAACTCCCGCCGCAGCCCCGGAAGCTGGTGAACAACCTTCACGTCATCGTCCAGGAACACGAGCCTCGTCACCACCGGCGCGAGCACGTCGAGGCCTCGTAGTCCGCAGATCATGGGCGCGTTGTTGCCAAGCCAATGCGACGCAAGGATGGCGCCATCGAAGATGAGAAAGCCATTGTCTGCGTGTGGGTCCCAGAGCTTGCGCGTGTCGGGGAAGAGCTTGGGTAGCTCGAAGCTGACTTGCCACCATGGTTTGTGGGGGAAGCTGTTGATGCAGAAGGTCGACTTGTTGACGTCGAAGGGCACGAGGCCTTGCTTGACGATGCCTTTGGCGCTGGCACTGTCGTCGGCGGGGACGATACGGCCCTGTCGCTGTCAGTGAGATGTCCAGAGCGGCGAGTATTCGGCGGAAGAGGGCCTCTATAGGCGCAGACCGGCGACAAGAAGTCACTTACAGAAATGTAGTTGATAGGCAGCAGCATGCCGCCTAGTTTCTCAATGGTGCATTGGCGCGCGAGCCAGTTGGTCGCCAGCAGCGCCCGATGATGTCTCGTGCGGGAGATGAAGCCTGCGCTGGGGGTGAAACAGGCGGAGTAGCCCGGGTCGGCGCGTGTGCGCTCGCGATCTGCATCGCGGATCAAGTCGATGTCGAAGTAGGAGACGAACACGGCGAGGTTGGCTGCGGCCTCCTCCCAGATCATCTGTTGGATCTCAACGGGAAGTGCAGCGAACGTGGGGGTTATATTGCTTGACGGCTGCTCCGTCCGGAGTGCTGGGACGAGTCGGCCGTCAGGGGCGTTTTTCTCCATGATCTGGGTGCTTTGTGGGGCAGGGCTTTCTGTGTGACGTGTTGCAGGACCGAGTTGTCTGTCGGGGGCGTTTTCGGCCATGATTCGGGTGCTCTGGTGTCTCGAGCTAATTGCAGCTTTCGTGACGAGCGTCCTTCTATGAGTTCAAAGTGATATGAAGATGATGCAGTTGAATCCGTAGAACTTTGGCGATGAAATGAGCAGGTCTTGATGTGTATTAAGAGCAGGAAGTTCAATGTCGAGGTGTGCCACGAGGAAAAGCCATTTCTCACACGACCCAAAGCTAAAATGGTTACTCGTCTTGACCACCAAAGGACTAGTCACGCCCTAACTCACTAACCTGAAGACGACTCGAACAAACGAGGTCTTCCGTTACCTACCCGGTGCTAATCGTATATGCGTTTAGAGACACGTCAGTTCTGAGACTCGTCGACATTGATTCAGAGGGATGGGGTCGGGTTGTGGAAGAGGACAGATAACGAACGGAAAGGTACCAGCGCAGTAACAGGCTAAGAATTCTGGAAACTGGCCGGACCGCTGACCACAATGTTGGGGGACCCAGATAAGCAGTATATCTAGCTTCAGTATGTCGCCTATGGACTAATGATTCTTCTCCACCGCAAGTTGGTTGCATTCGATGATTTATCTTCGAGCGATCGTCTTCACGTGGGCGTTTTCAGTGTCGGATTTGGGTGTCGAGTACAAATTCGCGAGTTCTTGCCCAGTCTCCAGACCTCTGGTCCCAAGTGTATCGACCTGCGCTCACATCCCCCAAGCACCACCGCCAGCCCTTGCACTCACACAGAAGGAAAGTCATGTCACCTAGTCGTTGTCTAAAAACCAGGTAACTACCTAGGTAGTAGGGACTAGTTGCACCGGCATACAGATGATCTCGAGGCTTGTGTCTGACGTCTGATTTGGACAGGCAATGGACTCGAGCAGGCCGGATTCAATCCCATCGATGTTAGATCCACTGAGAGAGCAGCATGGAGATGTGAACAGATCAGCTACGTGCATGTAAATCGATTGCCGATGACCTGTTTAGAAAATCAGCAGATATTGCGAAAAGAGACAGATGATTTTGTAATGAACTGATGCAAGGTTCAATCAATGATTATGCCAATGTGTTTGGTCATGGGATGTGTGATAATAAACGAATGTGTCTTTTGCTTTCACTACCTCCATCGCAGACTCCGACTTGCACGCCTGGAGCCTCGTGCCTTGTGCTTGGCCATCTTCCCAACTTCAGTCTGCATTTGCCTCAGCAGCACCCCCCAAATTGTTGAAAAGAAATGAATACTGGTAATGAGTATTAGAATACTATCGGCAGGGCCCGCTGAGTTCCGTGTATGTCCGCCCAGTGGCGCAGCAACGTTGCTGGGCCCTGCAAAAGATGCCTCGACGAGAAGATGACCCCCCTGGCCTTTCTTGCACAAGACTCGAATCTTGCACTTGACCTTGTCGTCGGTTAGTGCCGCAGGCAAGGCATCAACGCTAATCAGAATCGTGTGGGCGCCATGTTGCCATCGTTGTGCAAGTCGCGTGTGCCTATGCGCGTGCGAACTCCTGCTGTCTGGTCAAGCCCCTCAATGCTTCTCTTCCGACTCGAAATTCGGCGCATCACCGTGATCTGGTCCCTCACATCTTACTAACCCGAGAGCGTACGTCCTCGCAGCTTGGTCGTAGCCGGTATGGCGCTTGCTGCTCCCGAGGTCGCAAGAAGGGCCGCAACTTTGCTCAGTTGCTGGCGGAATCTTTGACGGGGTCAGGTCTCCAGAAGACGACCGACAGATGCTGGACCAGTGTACCACGTATGGTGGTCGTGAGCAATGTTTTTCTGGTCGGTGATTAGAGTTAATCAGATAAGACGATTGCCTCGTCAAGTCCTATATTCGATGCCATGTCCGGCATATGTCAGCTCTACCTTTCGTCTTGCACAGCTGCTGGGTGAAACAGCCTAGGGTGGAGTTCATCTTGGACGCAATCCCTGGTTTCGACGAGGGCGGTGAGGCCTAGAATACGGGCTGGACGAGAAGACATCTTCCTGCTCGCCAACTGCCGCATCTCTCATTGCCTGCCTCGGTCTGCGACCTGTTTGCAGGTGCTGTGGCAGACGTTGGCCCTTCGACTCGCCAGGGATCACGGCAGAATCAGTTGCGGAATTCTTCTCATACCACTCAAAATCTTCAAACTGGAGCTTCCTGCCCCGCTGTGCCTGCCCCTTCGCTTGTTTTTCGGGCTTGTGGTTGTGATGGTGAGCGATAGGTTTAGGTTCATGCGCTAATGAGATAATGTTAGGATAACCAAACCCCATCGTGCTCGAACCAGAAGTCTTACCGTCGGGGTCGTCACTCTGCAAATCAAGATTGAGAACCAAGTTCTTGATGCGTTGTTGCTCCTCACGCTCCTGTGCTTGCTGGTTCCTCATAGCAACCGCAAAAGTAGAGTCGGTAGGAAGCTCCAAGGTTCGTGTCTGGGAATTGTCAGCCACAGAATTCATGTGCTTGGCGGACAAGGCTGCTAAAGCATGGCTCACCTGTTGTTTGTTGCCCTTCTTTGTGAGCACAGAGAATGCCATTTTGGGGGCAGGGGCCTCTGCGCCACCTTCAGCTTGATCGCCCGATGTGGCTTCGCGAGTTCGAGCACGAACTGGCAGTGCAACATCGAACGCCGGCCGTCGCTCGAGTTTCCTGGTTTCCGCGCCCTCAGACATCATCTTGGCGTACTCGCGCTCGAACTCGGCGTCCCATTCGGGGTCGAATTTCTCCTCTTCTCGAGTGACAATGATGGCTTCGTCGTCGGACTCCTCTGACGACGACTGCTCATCATCTTCGCCGTCTTCTTCAACACCTTCGCCTCCGTCAGATGCGACGCTCTCAGCATCATCATCTGCGTCGACATCAGCCATCTCATCCTCTGTCGAAGGACCGCTGGGCTCGTCATCTTGCTCTTCAATCTCTTGCTGTTCGACGCCCGAGGCTTTCCGCTGCTGAGCGAGAATTAGCTGGAACGCCTTGCTCGCCTCCTCGAGGTTGGAGGCCAGCTTCCACTGGGGCCGAGTATCTTTGTAGATATCGTGTACAATGAACTCAATATCCATGGGCAGTGGATTCTTCGTGTAGATGTAGTACTATCCTAACGTTAGCGATAATCAGGGACACGAGATTGCAAGAGCTAACCTGGAAGAAAGAGAGGAAGTAGTCCAACTTCTGTCCTGCGTGACCCTTGCCAAAGTAGAGGCCAGAGGTGTCCAGAATGAAGTAGATGAGTCGAATGCGAAAGAAATCATCGGGTAAATCGAACGGATTCAATCGTCCCAGGACTGGTGGACCACCATGACCGAATGTCATGATCTTGTACATCATCTCGAAGACGACGACATGTTCGATAAGCCGGTAGTTGTAGATCTCGGCCAAATACTTCACTTCCGCAATGCGTCGCTGGTTGTTCTTGAAGTCGTTTTGCTCCAATCCAACGTAGATAGACTCGATAAGGTTGTCAATCACCCGCACGACAAAATCTGTCCGGTATCTGTAGAGCAGCGCAAGAAGAGACGCAAGCATGTGAATCTGTACGTATTTGACTTTGCCAGGCTTTGAAAATGCCTTCTCCAACACCTCACGAACCTGTCCATCGGTTAGTCTTGTCGTCAGGCTCATGAGACCCAGGGCACCTACCTCTGCCTCTTCCCAGTGCATCCTGCGAATTTGTCTGGCGATCTTATCGACAGTGCGTCTGGATAGATCGACATAGAGCAGCTTTCTTACAAAAAGCTCCAATGGCGTCCGTTCCTTTTGCTGAATGGCTGCTCTCTCAGGCGGGTCGACATAGTAGATGGCGTTCTCAATCAGCATACGTTCTGCTGGTCCGATGTGCTGCACAGACTTCTTGCGCTGAAGAGTCTCCATGAAAGAGCTCATACGTGGCGAGGTTTCCGGATTGCGCAAGAGATAGCGCCCACAGTTCTCGAGGAGATCACATATGATCTGGATGTTCATCTTCGAGAAATCATCCAGACAGACCTTGAGACAGTGGAACACGGTGTGCTCCGGGACGATCCCAAACTTGGTCAACTCGGCCAGGTAGCGAATATTGACAATTCGAACCTGAGCAAGGAAATCTTTGCTCTTGCGTGCTTGAAGACTCCGAAACTCAGCATCAAGATACTCAATCACACCCTTCGGAATATCAGGCATGTATTGTCCCAACGTGGCAACCAGTCTAGCCCAGCAGGGCAGCAGGTCACCGCGGTTCTTGGGAACGTCTGTGAGAGCCTTGATGAGGCGATTCCGGGACGCCTTGGAGTTGAGGAAGCAGAATTCGATAGCGGTCTGGTCGGTCATTTCCTTGGTCATGAGCTCCGGTAGGCGTGAGATGATGGCATCAACCTGGGCGCCGATGGTCTTGTTTACAATTGCAGTCGATTGGTCGTCCGCAGAAGTATCGATCGCCTTACCAGCCTCTCCATTGTCTGTGGAATCAGACTTTTTGCCGACTGGCTCTTCGGCCTCGGGCTTCTTCTTCTTGGCATCCTCCAGCAGAATACCGGGAACTTTACCCTTCAAATCGGCCAAGTTCTCGTAGAAGCGTCGCTCTTCTTCATCTTCCCAGATACCGGCTCCTTCGCCCTTTCCGCGCAGATAGTCTCCAGCCTTCACAATCCCGATCGATCCATTGGCTGTAGCATTTGCAGAGTCGTCCTTGAGCTCTGGCATTTCCAGCCCCAGAGCGTCGGCGAGAATCTGCGCGTTCGAGACGAGACGCTCTTGGGCTTTGACCTGCTTTTCGTAGTTTGCCTGCCTGTCCTCGAAGACCTCGCCCGACTTGACATATGCCTCGGCATTTTTGCGGGACTGGTTGAAGATGGCTTTCTGGTCGCGAACTAAATGTGCTCTGACATCTTCGAAGTAGCGCCTGAGGATGTTTCGAAAACGCTCCTGTAGTTCTGAAGACACCATCGGAGGGTCGTCGGTGGCAGCATCGGGTTCGTCCTGGTCTGCGGAGCCGTCGTTGTGCTTTCCGAGGACCTCATCATCCACGGCTCTACGGCCTTCTGTTCCGGCAATTTTCTTGACGCCCAGGATGTCCCAACCGAAGGTCTTCACAAAAGTGACTAGGAGAGGGAGGTGCGCATGATCACGATCGTGCCCCAAAAGATCCTTCAAGACCTCCAAAGGAAATGGCTCAGCGCCTCCACCCTTGCTATTGCGTGGCTTCAGCTCCGGAACCTTTCCAGACGCGGCTTTGACAGAGTTGTCCGGAGTCACATCTTCGAGCGTTCGCAGTACACCGACCAGCCACAACTCTGTGATGACACGGAGTAGAGCTTTCTGGCGCAAGGGCCGCTGAGTCTCTTCCTTCTCACGAATGTCAGGGGCAAGTGTCTTTAAGTAACTCTTGTCCAAATGTGCGATGCCGCGGCCCAGATGCCAGGCAAGGGGCATGGTGAACTCCTCCGGGCCGAATCGCTGATGCAAAGCGCACACAATCTCAACCCCGGCCTCGACATCTCCTCCGGTAGGCTTCAGCTTTGTGAGACCTTCATAACATGCGGTGATGATTTCCGAGAGGTATCTGTGCATGCTAAGGGTTCGGATTTCTTGGATAAACGTGGGAAGAGTGGCAGCAGTAATAGCGGTGCGCAGTCGTCGAATGAAGGCAGTGTGCTTCGGAAGTTTCGAGTCGAGGGATGAGCTGACGGGGAAAAGATCTGGTCAGGGTGGCAGGTGTCAGCTGGGGGAAGGGATTCTGGGGCATTCTGCCAGGCTGCAAGTGGCATGGGATAACGTACCAGTCTCGCCCGCCCACGCACGCTCGTTGAGAGAGCGCAACTCTCCTGCCATTTCAAACAGTGTTAGCTATTGTACTGCTGGCCTCGGACCAGTGTATGGGCGATCTCACGTTTTCTGGCGCGATCCATGGTGTATGGACCGCAGAAAGGATTGGGGGGGAATGTTGGTATTCGTTGGAATGGGTCTGTGGAAGAGGCTACATCCGTCTGATGGATATCTGGCCCAGTCTAACTTCAGTTAGACAGCCAGCACTGGAAGCGACGATCGGAGTCAACTTCGGTATGCATCGGGGAGGCAAAGGCAACCAACAAGAGGGCCTTGTCGCAAAGGCACCCTCAGGTCAATTGCTGGGTGTACTGGGCTGTAGTGGGTGGAAATGTGGACAGTGATATGTCTGGCAGGTGTTGCCAGAGTGATTCGGAGGAGGATGTTTGCAGGCAAGCTGTGAGTTGATGATTTGATTTGGATTTGGCGATTATCATCACGATGGGCTGAAGTCGAAGTTGTTCTTTGACGTTGCGCGATGATGGAGGTTGTGCATGGGGGCGCTATCCTTGCAGTCTGCTCCTACTCTCAGTGGCTAGACTAGCGCGGATGGGCCTTGAGCCTCAAGAAGCGGGGGCGTGGCATGGATCTTTGTTGCAGCACTCACAGGGGTGTGGGGGTGGCTCAACCTCCGCGACCCCTGCCAGCAACTTCATAGTCAGTGGATAGGTACAATATTCCATAGCTTTGTTGTTGGCAGAAATTACCAAGTAAAGCTTTACTGGCTCAAGTATGGTATCTTGATTCAAAAGCATATCGGAACTTGCTCAGGTTTTGCAGGAACGCCATCTTTTTAGCTTTTATGGCCCCTGGAAGTACTGAATCGATCCGACTACCCATAGCCAGTGCTGATCCCACAGATCTGCTCTTCCGTCACCAGCGCACTCAAGGCAAACTTCAGCTGATAGGTATCAGGTTCAGGTTGCTGAGACTTCAGCTCATTTTGCCCGCATCTGCAGATCTGTTTGTATTTCCTGGATGGCTCTCACCCGTGTGGTACGTACGTTCACAAATGATGCGCCGCACCTACCTGTGCTTTCGCCTCAGACCAGCTCACCGCACCCGCGGGCCGCCAGCACCAGCAGTGTTATTTAATATCGAACGAGAATGGCATCTTTCTCGGGGAACAAGGCTTGCATCCAGTTGGGCGCAACAAGCTTGCCTGAATTTTCTCTAGACACCTTACCTATCTCATCTTTCTCAGGAAGACTGCCCAGCTGCGCGCCATCTATAGGAATGACGCCCTTGGTCCCAATAATGTTGACACCACGGTCGTCGCCATTGAGCACCTGCACAAAAACTGAGGCCAAGGAACTGGTTCGTGCTTACATTTTTCAACATTCCCATTCAAAGATGTACGCAGACTACCAACGCTTTGGCACATCAAGGACAACAGATGAGGAGCACTTCGATAGAAAAGACATGAATTGATATACTGTTGGTCAGCGCAGCCAGCATCTCTTCGCTTTTTGTTCGATCTCTGGTCAGTTCGAGGCTCTATAGAATGACACGCCGTATGTCCATTAGAAAGTAGCCCGGGCGACATTCAGTGAAGACTTAGTTGTTTGCAATGGTGCTTTGATTTTGTCACGCCTCCTCCAGGCGGAGCGGTCGGGACTTCTGGAGAGACTGTTTGCCGGGGCCGACCAGGTACTCAGTACATCTTTCTCTTCACAATTTGAGGGTACGTCCAGGTACCTGAGTACATGCTAGGGAGCTAAACGTACGTATCTCGTCACGACGACCTCCTTCCCACAACTAGCGCCAAAAGACATCGCCCTATGTTTCATTATCACATAGATTGATATTCTGTGCTGTTTACTGATGTTGTCATGTATGGCTTCTTCGCTGCGGGAATGTACAGCTCTAGTAAGGCTAGTTTACAGTAAGCCATACGGACTTTGAATGATGGTAGCTCGTTCGACATGACCCTGATTCAGTGATTGGAGGCCAAAAGAGAATGAAGCCCCAAGCCATCTTCTCCTTCCCTATACCCCTCTCTGCTCGGCCATGAATTCCATTTACGGAGTGGTAGAAGAGACTCCATCAGTGGCAACTGAATCAAGCTGGACTCTGGAGTGTTCCTAGACAGCACTTGATGAAGTAGATTCCATAACCCTCGCCGGCTTTGAGAGCATGAGAGAAAAGAACTACGATCCGAAGAGGCATGAATTCGACCTGGAGCACCCCACTGTCACATGTCTGTACTGGTTCCAAGGTTGAGAGTAGACAATGTAGCAAGAGCGACTCGGACCCTCCCTCTACCTCCGGGCCATCAGGGCATTTGCAGTCTAGTCTGGTCGCTAATGTCGCTGTCCATGCCGTTTAGTCAAATACAAACATGAACAAGACTAGCAGCAGTAGCATCAGCAGTTTTCCACTCAGTGTTCCACCTCTTTCGTCTCTGGCAGTCAACCATAGTATGACCGTGTCCACATCGTTTCCCCCTCCCCGGTCATTGTTCAGTTATCCGCAGGCTAGCTGGTTCTCGGGCTCACTCCGTTTGGCTTTCTACTGCGGCAACAACACGTTGGAGGCTAAGCGGGAAAGCACTGGCGTACTGGCATCTCAAGGGTTGCCATACCGCGTTTTCCTACCATATCCTTCTAAAAGTTAGCCGAGCTCTCCGCTTTTTTTCGAGCACTTACCTCTCGTTTCCACCTCCATCGGACGCTCTTGTGCTCTACCTAGGTGAAGCATCGCTCTGCCAAAGGGACATTGACATTTTCGCGTCGACGTTCTTGTCCTCTACTTTGCAAAATATCCTTTATCAAATCCCCATCGAATCTCTTGTGCTCGACCTTATGAAGTATCGTTCGACACGTTCGCGTCGACGCTTTGGTCCTCGTCCTCGTGGATAATCCTTCGGTATCCGTACTGAATACTTCGTGCTCGACCTCCAGGGCTCCTCAAACATCCTTCGACACCAACGGTCTGATCCTTGACAGTATCTTTCGCATCGACTGCTCTTGTCTTCGACCTTGTCAAGTAGCCTTCATAACCCCCGCATCGAAGGGCCCTATCCTCGACCTGGTAGAGTATTCTTTATCGCGCTCCCAGCTTGAGCAAGCACTCCTCTGCTCCAACTTATCACGATCGCATCGAGCGCGACATTCAATATGTTGGAATACATCCACACCACGATCGCATCGACTGCACCGTCCAAGATGCCAGATTACATCCACAACCCAACCCCTGTCTCCTTCAAAGATCGTAACAGGTGGTTGTTCGGCCTGATCAAGAAGAGAGGGTTCGCAAGTCGCATCCACTGCACCCTTTTCTCTGATGCAGGCCACATCGGCAGCGACCTGGCAGGCGAGATCAATTTAATCGAGACCCGCATCACGGCCGAACTCGATCCAGAATTGGGACTTGAGGTCTTTACACATGGCGTCATTGACGTAAGGATTGAGAAATCCTCGACAGGCAATGGTGCTCTTCAGCTCTGGGGTCGCACGGAGGTCGTCTTCGATGTCGCATTTCGGGAGGATTATTCTAGCCAAGTCATCTTCAACGGCAACATCCCTATCTGCTGGATGGTCTGGGGAAATTCATTCGAACTGTAAGCCGATACTGTTGTGTTGCATCCTTCCTTGCCTTGCGATGGCTAATGACACCTTAGTTTGCAGGATATTGAGACCCGCAGAACTCCATATCACGCGCGAAGAATTGGAACGCGCACGTGAACCCAGCTTCGGCGGAGGCGAATCGCAGCCGGAGCCCAGTGCGAAAAGCATCCTTTCCAAGCTGGGCCACGCCCCCGGATGGTGGAGAAATAACGCCAGAAGGCCCGGCGACGATGTATTCTGCAGTCCACGCTCCACATTGACTATCGCGGACCATGTCTGGCTGGAGAGTCCACCATCAAACAAGGAGGAGGTCCAGAAAACATTGCATGAGTACGAGGAGATGGAGACGCAGCTTCAGAACTCGACTGTCGAGGAGCGCAAGCTGATGGAGCACCAGACGCCAAGCTTGGCGAAACAGGTGAAGATATGGCGCGAGTGCAAGAAGCTGGAGATGAGCTATTTCCATCACAAGGCGGACTTCGAGGTGTACTTGCAGGCAACCCGTTGGGTGTTACTCGCGGTCTCAGAAGAAGGGCGAGCTCGGCGTGTTGAGGCGCGATTGGCTTCCAAGGCAATGGATCCCCCAGCCAGAGTCTTCGACCACGCCCTGGCGATTGCTGCTGTCTTGCCCGACCCTTTCAAGCCGTCCTCGTCCATCGACGACGAGGCGGACGTGCCTTGGGCCGTGGAACATCGCAACGACGACAGAGATGCCGAGGTTGATGGCGATGGCGATGACGATGGCGCTAGCGATGCGACGGATTATGGGGCCGATCATACACTCGGCGGACTTTATAACCGCCCGCAAGGACCTGCCATCCGCCCTTCAGAGGTTATCGACCTGACTAATGACGAGATCCAGATGGATGAATTGGCCATCCGCTCTCCAGTCGTCAACCCTACCAACGCCGGCGACCAGATAGATGAGCTTGATGAAACGGTCAAGGCTTATTTCAATGCGCGGGCACACGCGAGAGGACTCCACGCAATCTTCCTAAGAAGCGATCTTTTCCCTCGCCCCTCGTAATCCCCTCCAGCTGACTGGCCCTGGCCGCAGCGGCGGCAATCATGGGGCTCGGTGGGCATTTTGGATGTTGTAGGTTGGAAAGTCGTTACAGCAACATTTTTCCTTTGTTCGCCCGGTCTTTTTGGATAACGCCGGGTGTCTTCGCATCCGAATGACGGCGATGATGGGGTCATGTGTGGGCGTTCACGGTTGAATCGGTCTGCACGTTTCTTTTGTCTTTTTCACCCGCTGCTTTGGATAACAGTCGATGTTTTCTCTGTCCCAGCGACGGCACTTGTGGGCATGGGTGGGCGTTTTTGGTATTTTGGATCTTGGTGGGTGACGAAGCCACTTTTCTTTTCTCTTCCACCCGATGCTTTGGAAAACGGTCGATGTCTTCTGTACAACAGCGACGGAGCTGGTGCGCATGGGTGTGTGTTTCTCGGTGGTACTGATTTTGTTGGGTAGTAAACCGGTGTTTCTTTTCTATTCCCACACCGTCTTCGATCAACGGCTGATGTCTTTGAGTTCCAGGACGGCGAGTGGGCATCCGTAGGTGTGCTCCCGTTGTGGATCTCAGTGGCATTCACGACCACATTGCTTTTTTCGTGCACCTGGGCCCTTTGGGTGATTAAAAGTTTTTGTCAGCCGTAGCGATGGCGTTGACGGGCATGGGTGGGCGTTCTGGATGGTTCCAGTCGCAAAGTTTATTAAAAGTTATCAAGTTGTGTGCTTTTTTTGTAAAGTAGGTAGCTGGCAGTTTAAATCTGAAAGTCTGCACTCACTGAATTGCAAATCCGTGACCCCATACAGTGAATTCTTTGATTTTGTGCGTGCCGGTACGATATTGGAGATGAAGTGGTGCATCTCTCAGAGTTGTGCGTTTCTACATAGGTGGCCGTCCACTGTCAGCCTTGACTCTTAGCAGTAGTAGATACTAGCAGACTACCTAGTCGTCAATTTTCCTCTTGAATCTCGCCTGTAGCACGAGGCATCCAGTATTGATCTGTCAGAGTGGCATGTCTTGTGACAGAGCTGAACAACAATGGGTAAGGGTTCAAGGCCTGCTGAGTCTTTTGTCCTGTGGAATGGCACAGAGGCTAGAGGTAGGGTAAAGGCGGAGAGAAGGACAGTTGTCTAGAGACGAACAAAAAAACCAGACAGAAAGCAGAGCAAGCTGGGAAAAATTCAGTAGTTCGATATATACACACACACCAAAGACTAAGCTGACCGAGGGGCCTTCCGCCCCATGCCAGAGAGCTCTCACTGCTTTTCCAGACAGAGGGGGCGGCATCTCCCTTTTAGATGCCTGAGTCTGGCCATCTCCATGTCTGCTCAACCATGTACCAGAGTGGGCTGTTCCCTGGAGACCGAGAGATGGAAGAGGAAGAGCAGGAAGTACGAAGCGTGAGTGGCCAAAAGAAAAGACGAAAATAGTGCGCCAGTCCGTTTCCGTGCCGTTGGTTCCGGACCCGAAATGAGGAAGCCACAAAAGGGGAAGGCAAAGATGATTTTGAGATGGTCTAGGAAGATGCCCTCGCTATGCAGAATGTTATGTCGTTAGATGTCGTAAAGTAGGTTGCTGGCGAAGTAGGTCGTCAATCTTGTCGTACGCGGCTGAGTGTCGTCGCTGTTGCCCTTGGTGGCCCCGTGGTAGTGTTGGTACAGGAACTTCCGCGTGCGTCCAATTTCTCCAGGCTGAGCGAGTGAGGATGACGGCGTACCCAGAGGAGAGCTTGGTCACTGGTGGCAGCCTCTTCTTGAAGCCCTCTTAATGAGTTTGAAGCGTTCGCGGGCAGCAAGAGACCCACACAAGTCTACGAAACAAGCTGCCGTCCTCCTCCGGCCACCCGGCCCCTAATAATACCCCTGCGGCCCATAGTATACACTGGGCGGCGGCCGTCTCCTCTCCGCCGGCCCAGGCGTGCGCCGGTCCGCACCCCGCGAGGACATCATCACGGGGGGCGTCCGCCGGTCAAACTCCCGCTCGGCATGCATGCTCGCCGAGGCCGCGACCGTCGGTGGCGTGCTTCCACCACCTCCACCAGCAGCACTGCCCCTTCGCTTGGCGATGGGCGGCCGACGCAGGGCGGACATGGGTGGATCGCGGACGGCGGGGTCGTCGGCGGGCGGGTGGGAGAACTCGACTGTGGGGCCCGGGTCAGCTTAGAGGGACAAAGAGGGGACAGAAAAGGTGGGGGACAGAATGAGCGGACCTAGGCCGTAGAAGTAATGCAGAACTTCCGGGTAGAGCTGGACGGACTGCGCCCAGTCGTCGTTGATGCCGGCACGGAGAGCCGCCTGGGCTGCATTGAGCTCGTTCGGGTGCGGTGGGGCGTTGTAGAAGTGGTAGGCGTGGTCGGTGATGCGGTCGACGTGTGTTCTGTGGGCTTGCCGCCGGCGCTCGGCGAGCATCTGGTAGTAATCGAGGATGAAGTCTTGGGCGTGGCCTCGAACCCAGGCACTGAGTTAATGGTGTGAGCCACAGAGCATTTTCACTTCCTCTTACCGGCCCCCTTGGCCCTGCTGTGATGCCCGTGAAAAGACGGCATGGATGATGCTTACCGGAGCTCATTGAGAGGTTGGTACATTGCCCTGGCTTCGGCTTGACGGATGGCCGTCTCGAGACTGTTGGCCTCGCAGTCGCAGGCTCGCGTTGCCGGAGCGTGACATATGGCACAGTCGGGATCCATGTTTCTTGGCTTCCTTGGAGGCGGTGGTGGTGGCGGGTGATAGAAGACCCTGTGATGGGGATACATAATTTAGTAAATTGATTCGCACGAATGCGGGTCTGCTGGGTCCCGTTTAAAGCGAAGATGTATGTCTAAGGATGGAAACGAAAATAAGGACGTCAACACCGTGATTGATGAAGGTGTCACCAGGCGAGATAAATTCAACGCCGATTATTAATGATACAGAAAGGCAAACAAATTCCGATGACCTTCATCCCTTGCGAGTTGCGTCCCGAGTAGGAACATGTGAAAGAGGACCAAGAAACTGAAGTACGTGGGACCGGCAAGAAAGAAGGTGCTTGAGGGGTCGAAGGATCCGGGGCAAGCAGTGAAAGGACGGGTGGGAGAAGTCAGATGGGACGACAGCATATAATATTTTAGAGTTGACCCAAGCCGGGTGGCACTGGCCTGTCACAGAGAGGAGGAGGACAGCAGCGGCAAAGGGAGGCTAATGGGGGGATGAAAATCGAATCGATCTTCAGATGAATGCATACTGGCTGCGTGAGGTGTGCAGTAGCAACAAGTAGACAAGACACTGACGCAGGGCGACGATGACATACCACCCTCTTGGGCCGGCGACGTGGAGGACACAGGAGTGAGCGGATTGCACGGCATGCCTCCGAGCGTGCCAGTGAGGGGACGACGCTCGAAGACCGCCGACGTGTGGGTTGTGTTGTGAGATGGGTGGGTTGGGGTTCTGGAGTACTCCGGTCTGGGAGAATGGATGAATCCGCTGGAACGGGATATACCTACAGTCCGGAGTCTGATGATGATACTGCCGTGGATATGAAAGCTCGTGCAGACTCACCACAGGTAGCTGAAAACTACATGCAGGGAAAGATGCGTCCAACAGCAAACGCCGATGGGAGAGAAGCTTTGTTTTGCCTCTCCAAAGTACGGCACGGTAGCAACGAGGAGGATGTGTAGTGAGTGATGGCAGCAATTGTTCAGGTACAGAAGGATGAAATGAGGTTTCTACAAGTTCTGAAATTGCTGACCTCTGAGATTCCGCTGGGCCCTTCTACATTAGCCTGGCGAGGAAGTTGTGTCGTGGCTCGAATGCGGGCAAGAGGTTTCGCTACCTCTCATGCAGCATCCAGCCCGCAGCTTGCAGATGTCCAATGGGACCTCGTCGTTCTGGAGCTTTTGGGCACCGAGTGGGCCCCAACGTGCAGGTGGTAAACACGGAGATGTCACTCTGCTTTTTCCGGTCCTTTGTTCAGTGGGCCGACATGTTGATCGTGCCGATTTGATCTCAAAGTGTGAGGCGAGGTGGCTGAAGACAACCTGCAAGCCGTCTGGCTCACTGCCATGCAGAAGAAGGCGCAGGACCACAGACTAGCAAGAGAGATCGGCGTCAATCAATTGATCCGTTTGCTGCAAAGACCATATTGTTAACGACACAAAGCCCAGCGCGTCCCTGGTCCTCTGTCGATGTTGGCGGACGGACGGCCGCTGAGAGACATGAGACATTGGGACACACACAGGCGCCCAAGCAGCCAGCAGCTCACCGCCACAACGAGGCAGGCAGAGGAGTGCAAAGTTTCGCCAGTGGCACAAACGCCGGCTTGACTGGCCTGACTGCAAAGCATGGCATGGGCGCATGGCAGGAGTGTCGTGTCCGTGTCGCCTTGCAGCGGCTTGGCTTTGTGCGTGCGTGCGTACGGTACAGAAAAGTACATGACGGAGTGACTGTGCGCTTCCCCTCCCGATCCACGGAGAGCCATGCACTGGCCGACACGGGGCAAAGTGGAGTGAGCAAGACGCAAAGAGCCGCATCAGCAGCAGTGGGAAAAGGGAAAAGGCGTGGCTGGGTCGGAGGTTCCGGCCACGGCTCCGGGCCTGCACAGGGTGTCTTTCTGCAGGTTTGCGGACGGTTTCGGCCAGGAACCTTTTGTCGTTGGGTTTCGCATGAGGATACAAGACATCGCTTCGTCAGGAGCTGCCACTGGTAATGGTCGCCCAATTGAGGCAGTGAGAGGAAGAAAGGAAGAGGCTGTAGCTCTTGTTCTGGGGCATGTGGTCGACGTCACTCGACACCCACCCCCGGTGTGGATCTGTACAGCCTTATCTCAGCTTATCTCACCAAAATTCTCAAATTACACCCTCGCCTCTCACAAGCAAACGGCAAACCTTCCCAACACCGGTGAGGAAATCATTGGGCAAGCTTAAAGCTCTCTTGTCACTCTTTTCGGAATGGCGCCACGCTGCTCAGGCAGCTCACCAGCCTTCCTACCATTTCTCTACCCCTCCTTATTCTTCACCAGAGCCTCGGCGCGCACAGGCAGAGCCATCAAAGTGAGGCACCATGTCACCGAGACACCAAGTATAAGCACAACGCCAGCACCGTCAAGGCTGAATCCGGAACCGGACGATTACTACAACAGTGCCTTCGCCGACAAGGCTAGGCTAACCATCTACGGCGGCGACGGTGGTGCGGGCTGTATCAGCTTCGCCCGCGAGGCTTTCCTTCCAGACGGGCCACCCAATGGCGGCGATGGAGGCCATGGCGGCAATGTCTACATTCAGGCTGTCCATGGTGAGACGTCTTTGCACAAGATAGAGCGACGGAAACATATCAGGGCCGAGAGGGGCACGAATGGTCAGGGCAGCAACAGAGCCGGCCGACGAGGTGAAGACGTCATCATAACGGTCCCCGTCGGCACCGTAGTCCGCGAAATTAGCCGTGAAGATCCACAGGCTGAGGAGGATCTCGCGCGCAGAGCAGAAAGGGCGGAGAGACGGAAGGCTACGGCGATTGCAGAGGAGGAAGCGAAACAGAAGAAGCACCAGAAGCTGAAAGCCAAGGCGGAGGCAGCGGCTGAGAGGAAGGCGAGGAAGATGACACCGGGCATGGCCAGGCCTACCAAACAAAGCGACGAAGTGGAAGAGAACGAAGACGAGGAAGAGGATCAAGAGGTTGAGGAAGAAGAAGATGATTGGGAGCCCAAGAAAGACGAAATACCGCAGGAGGAGGAGGAAGAAGAGGACTCGCGATATTTTCGCCGTCGCCGCCGCCGCGAACGGCAAATGCAAGCCGAGGAAGAAATAGCGGAGAATCCAGACATTGACAAATGGGTGCTCTACCCGGGTATCCCTTCCTCCGAAAAGAAGAAAATCTGGCTTCCCGACCTGCCCAAGCGAGAGAAGCTCTTTGCCCAGCCACCCGGGCCTCTCAACCTGGACCTATCGAAACCAACACGCCAGCCCATCCTCCTCGCCGCCGGCGCCATTGGCGGCTTGGGAAATCCACACTTCGCCTCTCGCGAGCTGCCGAAGCCGCTCTACGCCACCAAAGGCGACAAGGCCGTCTCGATGCAGATCGAGCTCGAGCTGAAACTCCTCGCTGATGTTGGCCTCGTCGGTCTTCCCAACGCAGGCAAAAGCACCCTCACCAGAGCGCTGACCAACAGTCGCGCGAGAGTAGGCTCCTGGGCATTCACCACCCTGCAGCCGAACATCGGCACCGTGGTGCTGGACAACAACCGCGGCAAGCCGATCGTCAAGAGCTACTACCGCCAAGACCCGGACGACACCTGGGAAGGCGACGTGGACGTGCGGCAGCGAACGCGCTTCACCATCGCCGACATCCCCGGGTTGATCGAGGGCGCGCACCTCGACCGCGGCCTCGGCATCGCCTTCCTCCGCCACGTCGAGCGCGCCGGCGTGCTCGCCTTCGTGGTCGACCTCGGCGCCGGCAACGCCGTCAAGGCGCTCAAGGCGCTGTGGAACGAAGTCGGCATGTACGCGCAGATGCGCGAGGAGGAGGAAAACGACCGCCTGCGCGAGAACCGGATCGAGGACATTCTCGACGCGGGCCGGCACGGCAGCACCGAGGAGCTGGAGCAGTTCAGCCAGAGCTGGCCAATCCACTCCGAGTACCCGGGCGCGCCGGACAACATGGCGGGGCTGCACATTGCGCACAAGCCGTGGTTTGTCATCGCCACGAAGGCGGACCTGCCGGGGACGCAGGAGAACTTCAAGGAGCTGCGGGAGTATCTGAGTCGCGTGACCAATGGTGATGAGCCGCATCCCAGCGGTGTCGAGGGCTCGTGGGTCAAGGATTGCGCGGCTATTCCTGTTAGTGCGATTAAGGGGCAGGGCGTGGACAGGATCATCCATTGGACTGTTGGTCTGCTTGACGAGTAGATCAGGCATAATTTACAGCCGCTATACCGGCCAGCTGAGCTTCAAAGCAGGTCTCCTGATTCTTCGGAATGCGCATTACAGGAGCTAACGACAGGTAGATGGCGGCGTTGAAGACATTGAGGCACAAGAGCGACCTCGGATAAAGCTGCATCCGACCCAAAGTGATCTTACAAAAAGCTTCGTCATATCGCGGCGTCAAAGAAAATTAGCTCCTCCAAGACGCCTGCTCGCCGCGAGAGGTCGACTGGGCTCTTTCTCCTTTACGTCGAGCAAGTGTCTTGGAGTTGCCGGTCTCCATTTCACGCGTCGATGGAACGAAGCTCTTTGTGAGACGCTGGCGGTTCGGAGCCGGATTCACCCAGTGTCGCTTTTTCTTCTACATCGTTGTGTGGAAGAAGAAATAGCAGTGGGAACATCCCTCAAGCGCTTTGCGTCCCACAAAGCACGGGGCCATCTACCTGAAGTTTGGAAGCCGCCAAGTTAGCGAAGCTTGCCATGTCAAAGAAGAAGCTGGATTTCATTTGTGCTCAACGTGAAGCGTGAATCAAAACATGGTATCGTCAACATCCGCAGAGAAAGTCAGTCCTGCCGACGCTCTCTTCGCCATCATGCAAGCAAGCTTTGCATCGTCACATCACAAACCCTCCCACGTCCACCGTCCGTCTTACCAAACACTCCCACCTCGCCAAGCCATCCTACCGACTCCTCCGGCCCTCGTGCTCCGCCATAGCCCTCGTAAAGTCATAATGGCTCTGCTGCAACTCCATCTCCTTCCCATACACCTCATTTCTCCCCCGATCCCCATTCCCATCCCCTTTCCTCCACCTCAACATCGGCAACGACCCCGCAACCAGCCCCAGCCCGCACTCCACAACCGTCCACAGCACAATCTTGCCCGTGCGGTACAGGTAGTCGTCCTCGGCGCGGTACGCATCCGTGTACACCGTGCGCACCACGCTCGCCACCGACGCCACGACGCCGAGCGCCAGCACCGCGGCGGTGACGGCCTTGGCGCGCGCCGTCATCTCGGGCGTCCAGAGCAGCAGGGTCGAGATGACGGCCATGGCGACGTCGGAGAGCACGTCGAAGGCGTAGGCGGTTTTCGAGAGGGCCACGAAGACGGCAGGGTTGATGCACTGCGCGGTGGTAGTGGTGGTGGTGTTTGGGTCCCAGTTGGAGGTGATGGGCCGGCACTTGGCGAGGAGGGTGATGAAGCCTGCGATACTGATGGCGCTGACGAGGGCGATGAGGGCCCAGATGATAGGCGTGAAGCGGCGGTCGTTGTCGACGCGTTTGAGGGCGGTGAGGATGCTGGTTTTGATGAAGACGAGGCTGAGGGTGTAGAAGATCTGCCAGAGGAAGAGGTACTGAAGGCACCATGATCAGTTTCTGATGGAAAGACCACTCATTCCCGCAGCAAAGACAACAACATACCTTCTTCCCCTCAATCTCCAGCTCCGCGTTGAGCTTCGAATCAGGCGAGCCGATGCCCACAAATGTGCCGTGCATAACAATCGAGTTATGCACCAGGTTGACCACCAGCGCGATGCACATGAGCCAGTCCTCGCTGGCAAACTGGTTGCTTCGCAGGCGGAACCAGGCGCGCAGGCCGACGGCATTAGCGGAGAGGATGGTGAAGCCCAAAGTGACGCCGAAGATGGCGGCTGCGAATTGCTCGGGCTTGACCATGTCGGCTAGGTACTCGGAGGCGATGGCGGCCATTTTCAAAATGAATGTGATGGTTTTTGGGATAGAAAAGAATGAATGGAATGAATGATGAGAAGCGAATGAATGGACTGGTCGCCAAGGCAAAGAATGAGTGAAGGAGTGAAGGGTCAGTCGGGAGACATGAGTGAGAGCCGGGGCGGGCAGCAGGACCTGCTGCGATACAAAGTCCAAGTGAAGCTGGTGAGAGACGAGCAGTCTCAACTCACGACGTTAAGGGCATTCTCATCCACTTATGAACAGACAGTCTGGATAACATCCATCATTTAGGCGCATGAACTCAGCCTGGAATGTGGACGCTCTGGAATGATAAGGAGGTTGAATCCACTTTAACTTTCGAGACAGCCGCAGCCAGGCACCGCCCCTTGTACCCCATCCCTAAAGTGCGAGGTACATGAACAAGGGGCGCCACCAGGCAGTTTATTATTCAGCCAAGCAGTTTATCGGTCTTCTCTCTGCCAGATCTGGAAGCTTGCGTTGCTTGAGTTTGCAATGTATTGCACTTTCGTGGGGGATGTGGAAAGAAGGGGAGAGCGTAGGTGGTTCGGCAGGGATGGCATGCGTTGATCTGTGCATCCCGTTTCGAAACATGGCTGGGGGATCCCCGCACGACCGCCAAGGGATCTGTCAGATGTAGAACGATTCAATCTTTCCCGATATTCAGGAACGCATTGCCATGCCTGTCTCAATGCATTTTCATATTTTTGATGTCTGTCTATGCCCGCTCTACCAGCTGCCTGCCGTTCAGTTACCGGCATCGCTCAACCTCTCCCGTCATGTACAGTATCTTCCGTTCGGCTGCTGGAAAGGCGCAAAGAGTCTCAAATGAGAATATTGCAGATATGTAGTGAGCATAGGGAGTGTATGTCTGTGTATTGATGAATATACTGTACCGGTATGCTTGCACATGCACCGAAACACACTGCTCTGGAGCGGCATTGTGGCCGTGCAAGTGGCGCCCACGCATAGGGTAATGTATCATTGAACATGCCGAGGGAGGATGCTCTGATTCATGTGAAGACTATCGTTTATCCAGCCGTCTTGATCTCATGATTGACTCATTCGTAGCATAGACAAGTGGACTTGCCCAGATGTTCAGCCTTGCTGCGATGCCCACCCCCTCCACAGCCACCCCCGGGTGTCGGCCCCACTGTGGATAATTCCACACAAAATGATCTTCCATTCACAATTCGCCCCAGGTTTTGTCCCATGAAGAAAATTGGTGAATGTGATAAATGTAGCAAAATAAAGCCACCCGAGGCGGAGAATTCAGGCCTTTTTTTCACGGCCTGCCTGCCTGCGCACCTTCCAAAGAAGACGTTGAGCCGGGATGAAGTCGCAGCTGCCGCGATGCTGCAATTGCGGAGGCGTGCAGAGCGCCCCACTCGACATAGAGCAGCACGTCAGTTGTCGTCATCATCTTGTCAAAACATTTCCAAATGCATTCTTGACCAAAATTTTGAACATCCTCCAAAGCTGCACCGTCAACACTGGAAAAGAGACCTTAGGCTCTGAAGCATGGCTCCCAAAATCTTCATGTAGGTCAGATCCCTGCCAAGACTGCTCGCGCCCACGCATCATGGCGGCGTCGGAAAGCTGACAACGCACCCTCCCACAGAACCGGTATCACTGGATATATCGCCGGAGACGCCTTCGTGACTCTCTACGACAAGCATCCGGACTACGAGTACACAGCACTCGTCAGATCGGAAGAGCACGCGAAGAAAATCACCGAGGAATACCCCAGTGTCAAGGTTGTGATCGGGAACCTGGACAGCTATGATCTCATCAAAAACGAGGCGGCCAAAACCGACATTATCTTGCGTGAGTTTTGTTTGCCAATGCTTTTGAAATCCTTTGTCACCCAGACTAACGAATGCAGACGCCGCCGACGCCTCAGACCACGAGGGAGCTGCTCGTGCCATCGCCGCTGGTCTCGTGGAGGGACACAGCAAGGAGAAGCCCGGGTTCTGGCTGCACACCGGAGGCACGGGTATTTTGACGTACGAGGACTCGGACAATGGCCGTCTGGGAGAGCACTCGGATAAAGGGTACAACGATCTCGACAGGGTCGATGAGTTGACCAGTCTGCCCGATCATGCGTTCCACCGCAACATCGACAAGATCGTGCTGGAGACTGCCACGAAGCACAGTGACAGTGTCAAGGCAGTCATCGTCTGCCCGCCGACCATCTACGGTCAGTCTCTATTTTCCCTAGATGGAAATCCCGTTTCCCCACAGATGACTAACGCCCTAGTAGGCAAAGGACGCGGACCCATCTCCGGCCGAGGCCGCCAAGTCTACGAGATGGCCAAACTCCTCCTCACCCAAAAGTACATCCCGATCATCGGCGCCGGCAAAGCCAGATGGGGCAACGTACACATTGAGGACCTCAGTGACGTGTACGCCTTCCTCGTCGAAGCGGCCGTCAACAACAACCTGTCCGAGGAGCTCTGGGGTGGCGCCAAAGGCTACCTGCTGATCGAGAACGGCGAGCACGTCTGGGGAGATCTCGCGCGGGAGATGGGCCGGCGTGCGGAGGAGCTTGGGTACGCCGATAGGCTCGAGGAGAGGCCCTTGGCGAAGGAGGCGGCCTTGGAGGCGGCTGGGTTTGAGGCTGTCAGCTGGGGGTGGAATTCGCGAGGGCGCGGGTTGCGGGCGAAGAAGTTCCTGGGGTGGAAGCCGCACCAGCGGAGTATTGAGGATGAGCTGTCGGATATTCTTCGTCAGGAGCATCAGCGTTTGGCGTCGTGAGAAGGGGTGTGCCAATGCTTGGTACGTACGATTGCTTTCGAGGTTGGCGCTGTTGCTGTACATGGACACTAATACAGAAGGTTCGCTAGTGCTCATGTGAGCTTTCTTTAAACGCAGATTTCGATTCCTGTCACTTGTTGACGCTGAGTGCGAGGCTGACGCTGACTGGAATAGCGTGGCGAGCACATCCTACCTTGCGCATACGGTCCAGTGATCAGTGATCAGTGACCAGTGACCAGTGACAATGTCCATCAAGAGTGGGGCATGCATGCAGTGATGCTGCCGATATTCACGATCTCCATGACCTTTGTGTGGTACTATCTCCTGCATCAAGCACTTAAGCGAATGCAAGGTGGTATCAAGGTGGCTCTGGTCAGTTGCCTCATTTCCGGTCACAGTTAAATGGGCTGATTTGAGCACCAACTGGTTGCGGGCCCACAGAATGGCTGACAGGCCCACCGCAGAGGATTCGAAGATCCTCTCCACACGGTCTCTAGATCTCGATAAGTATCGCCGGTCGGAGTTGAGGCCTTCTCTCGAAATTTAGACAATGGTGGGTTCAGACGGTCGAGCTACAAAGTCCCACACGCAAGCGTAAGTGTTTAAGACTACGGGTGGTCAGCTTTTAGGCCTCCTTCGGAAAGCATATTCCTCCGCTTCACATAAGGCTGCCTCAAGCTGACACCACATCCGCTTTTTGAAGTCACTTCTGAAATATATACGGCCGTCACGCAGAGGGAATCAGAGTCCTTATTTGCGTCTAATTCCTTACTCTCGTCCGGGTGGCACAAATCCCTCTGTTACACCCGAAGTCTGCCGTACGCAACGCATGGCGATATCCGCAGTGACAATGTCAGCTCGCTCCGAGTCCAGGGTGCTGAACGCTCAGAACCAAACGCTTTCAGACACACCAGTCCACTCCGACGTGGTCGTCCTCGGCGGCGGCATCCACTCCCTTATCTACTCCATCCACGCACAAAAGAAACTCCTCGCCTCACCCCAAATCGCAGGGACACCCACCCCATCCATCACCGTCTTCGAAAAGAGCGAGAAGCCAGGGTACAAAATCGGCGAGAGCACGCTCACAGTATTCGGACTGTGGCTGAAGACGATCGGAATCGGTCCGGCCTTGCTCTGGCGTCTATTCGGTCCCAAGGACGGCCTTGCCTTCTACTACCTCAACGAAGGTGATCCGGACGATATCGGCCATTTCGTTGCCAATGGCCCGCCGGGAGACTTTGTGCCTACGCTGCAGATTGAGAGATCGGTCAGCGAGCTGCTGCTGACGCTTTACGCTCAGCGGCTTGGGGTGAGGGTGCTGCATGGTCATTGGGTGGATGTTGATTCCGTGGAAGTGAGCTCTACCGACATTCCGGTAGCAGATCCAGTCCGGCTTCATATTGAGACTGAAGAGGGAAACCGGGAAGTTCAGGCAAATCTGCTTGTGGACGCTACGGGCAGATTCAGGAGACTGGCATCAAAAGTCTCCCGCAAGCGCACAATGCCTGGATTCAACACCGATGCGTTCTGGGCCTATTTTGAATTCAACGGTAGCGAGTCTGATATCCCGCTGCCTTTCTATGAGTCCTGCAACACGAACCACATCTGTTTGCCAGAAGGGTGAGTCTTTCCTAGGAACAGTTCACCATTGCCCCCTTATCAACAGCACACTCATTGACACGAAAACCAACACAGCTGGGCATGGATAATCCGCCTCCCCTCCTGGGAAGGCAGCCCCCTCCCCAACCTCATCCGCATGATCAACCACCTCCTCGACCTCAACGCCGCCAACACCCACCCAGACGAATACCCCTCCGCCCATCAGCTAGCCGCCACCTTCGGCCTCAAATTCCGCTGGGTCGTCAGCATCGGCTACGCTCTCCGCAACGACGTCGCCTACCCACCCGCCGACGTCCTCGCCCCACTGGGCGCCTGCGAAGCCGAGCGCAAGTTCAACTGGATCACCTCGCGCTACGCCAAAATGAAGGCCCTCATGGCGCAGCACACTCTCATCAAAGACCTCTACGGCCCCAACACAACCTGGTTCACCCGCAAGTCCCTCACCTACGATACCACCGCTGTCACGGGCCCGTGCTTCGCAGCCATTGGCGACGCCACGGGCTTCACGAACCCGCTGTACTCGCCCGGCATCAACTGCAACATGGCGACGAGCATCTACCTCGCCGAGCGCACGGGGCGCTACCTCGCCGCGCAGACGCCCGCCGCGCGGCGGGCCGTGCTGGACGAGTACCAGCGCTTCTGCTGCGCCGGCACGGGCCGCGTGGCGGCGCTGCACCGCATGAACGTGTTCAACTACGTGCTGATGCGCTCGCCGCGGACGGGCCCGCTGGGCCCGCTGTGGCAGTACCTGTGCGGCACGGGGAACGAGGAGTGGCGGCGGATGGGCGGGTGCACGTTTGAGAATGTGGCGGAGGCGCTGACGACGTGGGAGTGGGGCGCGAATCGGGCGGAGTATGTGGCCTTTGCGGAGGAGGTGATTGCGTTGCTCGGATCGGGTCCGCCGGCGCCGGCGGGGGAAGAGGTGGTCGCTGCGGTGGTGGAGCTGTCGGAGAGGCGGTTGAGGGAGGTGGTGGCGAGCGGGAAGTATCGCAATCGCTGGGCGGGGCTTTTCAGGTACTACGACGATGAGTTGAATCACTGCCCGGGGAAGACGGGGAGAGACGTGCTGAGTAGGAAGTGTGAGAGCTGTGGGAACTGGCGGATTCTGAGAGACGATATCACCAAATGTGCGACCTGCGGAGCTGTAAATCGGCGCAACAGGATCATTAGGTACAACTCAGAGGCGGCTTCGCTGGAGGCCGAGACCGAGGACATCGACGAGCTGAGCACTGTGCAAGGAGAAGTTGATGTGACGGCAGACATGTCTGGCAGCCTCAAAGGCCAGGCAATTGAAGCACCTAAGCGGGCGGCAACGTGGGCAGCAACGCTTTTGGCACTCTGGAATTGGCGAATGGGGACGGGAACTACCCATTCCTCTGAGAGTAGCACTGTGGCCGGGGCAGTATCAGGGGAGGCAGCAGTGTTGCCTATAATTTCAGGCTGAGCCCTACTAGGCGATGGTTTGATACTCCCGGAGGAGGAAAGTCTTCATCTGATATATGACGAGATCTAGGCCTGTTTTCACTTTTGGCATGATTGACTGTCTTATCAGCTGGGCAGAATTGGATCGCCTGCAGGTCAATATCTTGCAAGATCTGCTGCACGTTTGCTTGCCCTCTGCGCTTGCGCCGAAAGAGGAATTTCATGCGTGTTGCCTTGATAGCTTCTGCTGTTCAACAATCTGGTCTGGAGTAGCGCGGTGAAAAGAAGAGATCGTCTCCCCCTTCTGCCACACTCCTCTCTCTTCCCACAAGGTCCGTTCGTGCCCACTTTTTTCTTCACCTGCAAAGCCCTCGAGCCGTCTACACTACAAAAGACGAGTAACATGGCGGATCGCTCGTTCTCGTGCGGACTTCGTCAACGAAAATGTTCAAATGCAAAACCACAGGCTAGAAATATGAAAAAACATAAAAAAAGTACAAACGCACCGTGGCAGAGCAGTGGGGCCGGGACTGGGAGCAAAACCTTGAGAGCTGTCTTTTTGCGCTTGAGCAAGAGTTCTCTTTCGCAATGATGAACTATTTCAAGAAGCTGGCAAGCGAGACCAAGGGAATACCTATGGCGCGTCTCGCCGGATTGCTTGTGTGGCAGTTCGAGCAGCGCCCCGTTCCGAATTGGGGCATGTCGTGCACCCTGAGGCACCTCCGCGAGAGAATTTTGGGGTTCTAAGAGGACTTCGACAGCTGACGCTCTCATGGCTGGGACGGAGGATTTTGTTGCCTCCGATGCCGTTGAAAAGGGACTTGTCACAGCTCGAAGCGGGTCCTATCATTACGAGCCAAACGACAAGCAAAACAGCCCTCAGCCTCAAAGACCTTGCTTCAGAGCTCGGAGCGGGTCCTCCTACGAGCCCAACGACAAATACAGCAACTCTCAACCTCAAAAATCATATTTCACAAGAGCATCACAGCGCCCAACCCGACAACAACGTTCGTTATCCCACATTAGTGAAGACGAAGCAAGCCATGATCAGCTGCTGAAGGGAACAATCAGCCTAGATACTATACACATCCCACGGGCCAGCAGCCGTCACAGATGCTCTCAAACCCCGGAAAGCGACTTCTCTGAAACAGACGCCACTCCTGAACAGGCAGCTGGAGGCGACGACTGTGTATCGGCAAGACTTGGACAATGGACTCAGACAGGCGGATGAAAAGATTTTGCAAGGGGGGAAGCGGATTGGGGCGCTGCGCAGCGACATTGCAGCCAGGATGGAGGCAATTGCTCTGGTCGAGGAGAAGCAGGACGCGTGATCTGCCTCATCTTTCGACGATGTTCTTGGAAAGGCTGGCAGCTTGGGAGGTGCCTTGTGACGGTGCCGGGACTGATCTGGCTACCGGTTGGGCTGGTAGTGGGATGATGACACCAGGTATGCTTCGCTTGTGGCTTGTGTGCGAAGGAAGGTGATGGGCCTCGCCACTCCTGGTCTTATTCTTAGGTCTCAACTTCGGAATAAATGTCTGTCTTTGTTTGAATGAGGCTTCTCGATTCCTGGATGCGCACGGTGCGGCACGCCGTCGACAAGCTCGGGCCGTCGCCTAGTAGTGGATAAGACATGACCCGGGCCTTCACCGGGGGAGGATGCCGGACGGGTGGAGTGATGGAGAGAGGGTGGGGCCCAACGAACATGTTCGCCAAGGCTCGCGTTCCAGTTGAGAGTGGAGCGCACGATGACCAAGCCTCGGTATGGTCGCCAACCTGTTGGTCGGCTTGGTGAGAATCAGAAGCTGTCGTGGATGATAATACGCGGTGGGGAATAGAGTTGTTGCTGACTCGAGTTGTGAAACTTGCAAGTGAGTGAGTGGGCTGTCGATTGCCCATGTGTAATACGGGAGAGGTGGACATCAGCCACAGGGAGCCGGGCCGGTGAAAGAGAAGAAATACTCGGGCCAGCGGCAGGTGCAGACCATAGCGAGCACCTTCTGTCGGCCCCGGAGCCCAGCTTGGGATAGCTTCTTCAGTGGAGCAGGAGCAGCAAAGTGGAGTCGGTTCTCGCCCGGAAGGCGCTCCCCGTCTTTTCCCCTCACGGGAGCGAGTCATTCCTTATTCCCCTTTTTTATTTCCAAATCAACTCCTCCCTTCACCAAGAACCTGGCCCCCTCCCTCCCCCCTACGCGCTCTTCCTTTGCTCGACCGTGTGGTTGCTGCGTGCTACTCATCCGTGCTCATCAGTGTTCCTGTCAAGGTCGATTCTCTACGTCTTTTAACAACCTTATTCCCAGTCAAGTTCCGTGTGTTCTCAAGCAAGTTTCATTTGCGCCAGCCCGAAAGCGCAAAACCACTACAGTACCACCACATTGCTGTGTACAATACAATACATACGTCCAATAAATAAGCTTCACTCGATCCGATCCGAAAGCCTGACTAGCTCCGGACACGCTCGTTCCCCTAGATTCACCTCGATTATTCCCGGAGACAGCATCCAAGACCTTTTTCCGAGCCCGAGTCCACGGTCCCGGGATTGGACCGTTGTGTTACCCATTTTTTTGGCTTTCGCAAAGGGCTGGCTCGTGCGACCCGAGGAACGGCTCCCGATTCATGCCGTTAAAACGATCGTCGTACTGCCTTTGTGCGCCGCTGCGGCTTCCAAGCCTCGTCACCGGGAATCAACCGGTGATAAACAACTCTCCCTGGGTGAGAGATGGAACTCCCTCCGCCATCACGCCGAGGAGACGCCTCCAACACGGTCCGATACAACCCAGTGCCAATCGGAGGACCGGACCGCCCACCTGTGAATCACTCGCCCAGCCCGGGCACCGGCACCGGCACCGGCACCGGCACCATCTACGCCTCGTCCACCGGAAGTCGCAGGGACAGCAGCCATGCGACCCGGAGAACAAGCTCCGTGAGAAATGCCGTGCACAGTCCCAATGTCAAGCGTGAGCCGGGTCTCCGTAGCGGAGCTGTCTATCCTCCGGAACCCGCCAGTGCGACTACGGACCGCTCAGACCGTAGCTCGACAGTGTATCGTGTTGCACAGGACGATGACTTGAAGAGTGAGGACGCCGATGGTGAAGGGAGAAAGAAGAGGCAGAAGCGAAATAAACCCACGCTTTCGTGCTTCGAATGTGTCGAGAGAAAGACGAAGGTAGGCCCTTTCTCTTCCTCCCAGACTGCCTGTGGCCGTTACTTTATGTCCGCGAGGGCGGTTGTCTATGACCACATGTTCAACCACTGGAGCATAAGGTGGGTGGAAGGTCAGTTCGCGTTGAGACAGAGCGCACGACAGGTGCTTCATCACAAGGAGATCTACCATGCTGTGTAAACCTGGCCGCCCAGCAGGTTCTTCCTATGGATCATGTGCATATAGTTCGATAGGACGCTGACGTGAACGCAGTGTGATCGTGGCCGACCAAACTGCTTAGCTTGTATCAAGAGGCAGACCGAGTGCAAATATGCTGAGGTTGCAAATCTCCTCGAGGAGACATCACGAGCCTCAGCAAGTGGAAGACGTACCACAAAACCGCCCAAGAAGAAGCCAGGCCCCACCAACCAGCCCAGATCCGCCATTCCCAACATCGCAGACCGCGGTGTGCTTTCGAGTAACAATGCCCTCTCCAGGGCCGCCGTGGCTCTCTCCACCGGCCTTCTCTCCAACATCCCTTACTCGGTAGCGACCGAGACCAACATCTTCGGTATCGCCAGCGTCCACCCATTCTCCAACATCTGGACCAACAATTGGCGTATCGACGAGGTCATCGTGATGATGCCAAATCGTGAGACATGCGACGTCCTCGTGACTCTCTACTTCGACTGCGTTGATCCTGTCTATCCGATGCTTCACCGACAGACGTTCCTGGAGGAGTACGAAAACTTCTGGTCGCTATCGATCGAACAACGCTGTAATTTTGAACCAGCCTTTGTCGCCCTCCTCTTTGTCATCTACGCCCTTGGCACACAATTCCGCGTTACCTCGGACACAGAACTCGCTAGCCACAAACGCCACACCGCCGAGACGTACGCATCGGCTGCGAACCAGGCACTGCGTATGGCGTCGTACCTGTCGATAGCATCGATCCGCTCGATCCAAACCATGGTTCTGACCGTATACTTCCTCATCAACGACAATCACGCCTCCGACGGATGGGCCTTTGCCGGCATTCTCATGCGCCAGGCCTACGCCATGGGGCTGCATCGTGACCCCAACGTTGCAACGCCGGACGCGAGCCCATTCGACAAGAACGAGCGCCGCAAGCTGTGGCAGGCCGTGTTACTGCAGGATACGTTCCTCACCGTACTGCTTAGTCTGCCACCCAATGCGACGCACACAGACGTCAATGTCGACGAGCTATTTGACGACGACCAACTCGCCGGTGCCCCCAACAGCCATCATCCCCACCACCCATCACTCTCGTCAACGACGACCGACACAGCCTACATCCGCGGGTCGTGGACACTTGCCAACTTAGTCCAGGAGTCCATCTGCTCTCCGCGCTGCCTCGACATGCCCATCTGCTCCACGCCACGACACAAAACCAAGCTCGTCGCTGATTTTCGCGCCGTCTACCGCTCCTTTCCCGACGTCTTCCGCTCGTGGGACACTGAGTCTCTCACGGCACTCGCGCAGCGCGACAGCCGTGCCGTGAGGCAGACGCTGTTCCTAACCAGCAACTACTTCCACAACTTGATGTTAGTGCACGCGAGTGAAAGCCCTGAGGTGCCGGTCAACGTGCGGGGCACGCTCGAAGCGGCGCACGAGGCGATGAATGCGTTCTTCATGCTGTTTCACCTATTCGAGCAGGAGGCCAAAACGTGGTGGGTGTTCAGTCACCGTGCATTCCTCGAGGGCCTCTGTATAGGGAGTGTTTTGCGCGAGGCGGCGGGGGCCGAGGAGGGTGAGGAGATGGTCGGACGGGATCAGTTGTTTGCCAGAGGGAAGGCGGATATTGGTGAGTCTTTTGCTTCCTCTTCATGATACTTGCGCTTGCGTCTTGTGAGTGTTACAGGGCTAATTGTTGTTTCTCTGCAGCTCGCATGGTACAAATCATGGATATCATGGGTCAAGGCGAGGATAATGGCTCCGATGTGGCGCGGACACGGTCACAGGTGCTCAGTGACTTTTTGTGATGAGAAGTGTATGCTTTTTATAGCGAGCATATCGCGGGAAATCGAATATCGAATGCATAAAGTAGAGACAGGTGAATTCATTAATGTTTAGAGGGCTTCAGGAGATAGAAGTCTACAACAGGCCACATGGCTGGCGGGGAAGGGGCCTCGGGGGCTGAGAATTATGCCGGTCTCAAATCATGCATATTAGATGTTTTGATATACCACCTCTGTACTCTGTACATGTTGGAATGTCCAAAACCTCCTGGTTACACGCCTAGAAGACAGAAGAAGTAATGTCTAGTGTCATTCAGCTCATAGCCCGTCTATCAGAAACACACATCCACCCGACCCCGCGCTCGCCATATGCCCCAGCCTTGCCTGCCACGCCCAGGGAAGCCATAAACGTATTGCCGCCAACAAGAAACAAGGAAAAGGGAGACGTGGTATAGGCTGGAAAGTAGGGAAGCGCCCGCCTCCAGACAGGAAAAATGTCGACAGCTTCTCGCTCGCTCGCTCGCTCGTGTGTTCATTTACAATGCTAAGTAACAACTTACAACTTCTGGGACTCTCCCTCCACCACAGGTGTATTCACAACACGGATAGCGGTTCTGCGCATCCATCTCGTACATATGCAACCGTCCTCCTCCCACCAACCAACAACCACTTTTTCATCCCCGTCGACCGTTCATACAGATCGCCAGCCCTCAACGCGTTCGCGCGCGGGTCGGGGAACGCGTACAATGTAGATGACATCCACCACCATAATGATCCAACATGATGGCAGGTGCGGAGGAGTCGAATTGGGGCGAAGGGGAGTAGCCATAGGATGTTGTCTGTCGTCAGCCTGTTCGGCTAGAGTTTCGGGAGTGACGGCCAGCTGTGCAGGAGTTGGCCTTGAAATAGCCAACTGCGCAAACGTCGGCAATATGGCAACGGATCCTGTGTCCAATGTGTGCGAGCGGGACTCGTCTCCAGCCGGCCCAAGAACCCTGTCCTACGATCGTCTCCGACCTGAGCCGGTGCTGCTGCTGCCGCCACCGGCCCCGCCAGTATTGCCACTGCCGTTACCACTGCCCCCGCTGCCGAATCGGTCTCGAAGCCAGTTGATAGGGTTTGAAGAGCCCCCATTGCCCCCAGAGTTGTTGTTATGACCACTACGCCCACTACGCTGAGAGCTCCAACTTGACGAGTTCGTTCGGTCGTGGCGAGGACGAGGCGGTGATCTCTCCCTAGCTGACGATGCACCGGCTGGCGGACTGGTAGGCGACCACGAATCTCGTCTGTAGCGGGATGAAGAGGGGGGAGACTCAGGAGCGGCGTGGGGATCCACCGTCCACGGGTTGGCCAAGTTGCGGATAGCGTTCAGTCGTGCCTGGCGCTCCTCGTTACTCCGCCCGGATCGAGTTTGGTGGCGTGGGCCACTGGTACCAGCATCATCACCAGGAGGGAACGGGTGCGCGCCACCTGAAAATGAAGGGTCGCCGAAGTAGGCGGTCCAAGTTCTTGGGCCTCCCGCTTGCCCGCCTGGAGATGCACTAGGGTGGGCACCACCATTGCCGGCGACATGATCGCTGTTCTCGCCGTTTCCCTCGCGCTTCTCGATGGGGCTTCGACATATGGGACAAGTGTTGTGTTCCTTCAACCACAGCACCACGCACTCTCCGTGGAACCAGTGCTTACATGGCAGCACGGTCACCTCATCTCCAAGTTGCATATCGTCGATGCAAATGGTACAATCCGCCTTTCCGTTCTCGCCCATCATCTCCTTATCTAACTTCTTCTTTTCAAGCTTCGCAATAGCGTCTTCGGTAGCAGGTGGGGCGGCGTTGGACTGAGGGTTGGCTTCCATCAGTTGGCTGATGATTTGATCGAAATGCTCTTGAGAGTATACGGCATCGCCGTGAAGGGCGTGGATACCACCCATGCCAGGTCCGAGGAGAAGGGAGAGCAGGTTTTGGAGGTGTCCCTCGAACGGACCATTGTCAGGTCCTCGCATGTGGCCGCCACCCATAACGTTGCCAAATATTCTAGAATTAGAGAAATCAGCAACGAATCACCGCAACAAAAGGGTGACGTCCGGTATAGGTTACATATGATACAGTCAAAATGCTCATACGTACACGTCGAAGTTGCGGTTGTGCTCCATATTATGATCCGCGTCGTCAAAGTGATGGCCGCCCTGCATTCCTGGTCTTGGGCCCATAGTACTCGTGGTTATCGAGAATGTAGCACGTCCACCGGGTGTGTTGTAGGTTCTGGTTTGGGTCGAGCCACCAACAGGACCGAAAGGACTGGGACCAAGAGGCTCGCGGTTCGGCCTGCCACCTTGGCCAGGTGGTTGCAAGATGCCGATCATGTGGAGCGTCTCTTGGAAACGATTGAAGATCTCGTTGTTGTTGTTCGGATCGACAGGTCGGTCCTGATTCGGGCGGTTACGGTCCATGTTGGGCGCGCCGTGAAAGTCGTGAGGAGGAAAGGCGGCTGCTATGTCGTCTTCGTCTGGATCAGGGTGGTCGTGGTCGTGATTGTGGTTGTGATTGTGGTCGTGAGGGTGGAACTCGGACTGGATCTCACGAGGGTCGTTGTCTGGGGTGATCTGGGAGGGTGGTCAGCAAAGAAGGCAGTCGTGCGTCAGGTGCGGATGGGGCGGGACTGACAATCTCGCAGATTTGGCTTTCGCAGCGTGGACACTCTAGGCCATATTCGTCGTTATACCACTCGTTCGAGCACGCATGACAAAAGACAACTTCTCTGTCACCAGTGAGGTCCAGATGACCGTTTCCGCTGCCACCGCGATCGGGGCGGGAGGACGACATTGTCTGTTGTTGGTGCTGGCGGTTGCGTTGGTTGTGTTGATGAGCCGCCAACGCGGTTAGTCCGAGGCCAGCAAGAAGGCCTGCTGCACGAAGTGCTCTGAACGCCACGGTGAATGACAGGAGATCGGAGTCAGGGTTGAGACGAGTAAGTTGGCTCTGTAGTGAAGCGCGCAGGTGGGCGATTGTTTGTCAACCAACCAGTGAAGTCGCAAGGTAACTGATTGCTGTTAGGTGTGCAGGTGTTGAGGGGTGACGAGCGGCATCGGCCTGCGTGGACAGTGCAACAAAGCAGCAACTGTGGGGAAAAGCCTGGTGAGCGAAAGACGCAGTGGAGGATCGTCTGGAGGAATGAGAAAATTATTAGGTAGGTGTAGTATGGAAATGGTGTGCTGGAGAAGTGAGTGATGGCATTCCGAGGTTGAAAGTCGAAAGTGACGCCAAGTTTAGAACCCGCGTCAGGCACCGTTTCCCGCACAGTAAGGTATCTGCAGGGACACCCCCTGTAAGCAGGTGGATCCGAATGATGGGTGTCTGGGGCCGGACTATCAAAATGCCGACGACAATCCTCGATTGCTACTCCGTAGAGACTGGTCAAGAATCCAGAGACAATGAATATGATGGTGTATCTGGCTTTTCAAATTGTTATTGTCAAGTCGTAAGCACAGTATTGCTGCGGTCGGTGACAAAGGCGGGGTGTGGCGGACTTATCGATTTCTTCTGAATGCCGAGCAGCCGTGCATTGAGGCTGTGTTAAGGTCACTCACCACTTTTTGTGTGGCGACTTAAGTTTCGGCGTACGCTGGCACTTCAACTGTGACGAGGAACTGAATGTCTCAGCTCTCAAAAACGGCAGCTGAAGCAAGTCTTGTATTAAACGCAGTGGTACTTGGGCACATCTCTTACGTTGGCTCAGCCCTGTCACTCATTGCTGCGATAAAACACAGCGTCACACAGATTTCACGGTGGGAGGAGAGCAGTCAGCCCTAGCCTCTGCCTTGGAGAAGTATAAATACCCCGCTATTCGTGACAGAGCTGCTTCGTGCTATAAAACAACAAGTACAGTATAATGATCAGGGATACAAAAGGGTAGCTCGGCGCTGATACTTCTTCATCATGAACAGCGGATTTCGCCACCGGATATAGTAGTCGAATACCCATAGTTGAACACCCAAAATCGAAGATCTAGAATCAAAGAACCTAACATTGAATACCTATAGTTGGACATCTATAATTGAGTACCCATGGTCGCATACCCATCTTCGAACACCCGAAGTCGAAGGCCCAAAGTCGGTGACCCAAAGTCGAACATTTGTTGTATCATCGTCGGCTATCCAAGTAAGGGAATACTAGCGCCGAGCTACTCATTTGTACCCTTGGCCATTGCCTTAGTGACTCAGTACATGATTATCGTACTATTTCGCATTCTATTAGATGAAAGAAATTTACATCTCGCAGATTGCAGCAGGAAACTCTCCAAGTCGCCATGACCATCGCAGGTCTACAACATTGTGACCTGGATGGGCACTACAGCGCTCCTTACAAGTTTTGCGTCTGAATATACACACAATTCGTCCACTTGATTGCTTTGATAATTGGATACCATCAGACTAGAATTCGAAACAACCGGTAGGAGCCTGTGGCTGATCATATTGACAGCCAGGGTGCAGTGGACTATGTTGAGCCCCATGGCTTGAGCGCCACCAAGATAGAGGGTATTGCGTGGGCTAAATTGTGGACAGTTCCATATAGGTGGAAGACTCGCCAGTGAAGTCCGGTCATGACACTGATCGGGTCGTCTGGGCCGTGTAGAGATATGCGTTTCTTAATTTCCGTGCACAATACAAAGACTTCCGTGCCATCACGGGCAGGTAATCGTACCGTGAGCTTCTACGCCTCTGAATTGACAGCTCGGTACATATTTCCGTCATTGAGAAGATGACTTGCCTAAGGGCAGTAAGTTCCGGAGGAAGCGGTGGATAGACGGAACCCGTCCAGTTCCGCAATCAATATGCACCGTTGAAGGGAAACTCCAGTGATGACTACAATGATCAAGGGTACAAAAGAATAGCTCGGCGCTAGTTGTCATAATCCTCATCTTGGGAAAACCTCGCTAAGTCGAATATCCACAGTCGAACACCCACAATCGAACGCCCATAGACGAGCGCCCAAAGTCTGAGCACTAAAGTCAAACACCCAGAGTTGAATGCCCAAATCCTCACACCATAAGTAGGCTCCCTAGAGATAAGTAACCAACGCCGATTGCTCCTTTATACCTAGGTAGTGGGGAAGGGAGCGCCGAGCTGCCCTTTTGTGACCTTGACCATTGTACATGCATTTACAACTTGGGCCGAGTTCGGAAAGAAACTGGTGTCAGCCTGAACGCAGCCTGCATTGTCAGCTACATCTTCATATGAAAGTCCCGGAACTAGGAGGGTGCGCTGGCGTGACTTTATTAATCCCGTAACCAGGGCCACTATCTATGGATGCCGTGATGATGCAATTAGAGACGAGTCTGCGATGTTCCTGCTAGCCTGGCACCAAGTAGTAGGGACTCGAGTTCCGGTTTGGCGGTAGCCACCCTGACGGACAAAGAAGTCCTGGAATATTTCGGTCATCTAGCCATGCGGGACTGTTCATTCTAGGCTCATTTCCTCCCTTTAATCCTGAGTCTCTAAATAGTCGAAGACTGATTCCCAAATATGAGTCCGACGACTACCTAAAAAATGGACCTGCGCCATAGAGCTACCTCGGAAAACCTTCATCGAAACTCACATGCAAGTGATTTCGATGAAAATTACTCACTCACCATGTTTCCGAGCAAGTACATGATGATCTTCACACACCCCACTCCACTCGAACTCAGACACCAGAGGCAACATCTACCGCGTTGCAGTCCCAAACACCTGCAGGGGGCGTGAAGAGAAAGTTCAGAAGCTATACACTTCGAGACCCCTTCGAAAAGCAGTGGTTGGCCGACCCAAATTTCAACAGAAATCTAGTCAACAATTGGATCTTTTTACCTTTGTGTTTTTGGGCTGCGTTGGAGCAGCTCTGTATATATACTACACTATCCAACCATACATCCCATAACCAGTGAGCGTCTATCGTGCAACACGGTGCCAACACCCACGAAGCCTAGCACATAAATTGTGAAAGCAATAGGAATGCTTGATCCTCGAAGACAACTTTGAGCCTTTGAATAAAGATATTGGGACGCATGAAGTGCAAGTCAGAATTGGTCACCTCTAGCCCTTGCTGAGCAATACAAGCTAAGAAATATCACAGCTGGACGGCTTCCGCATTGAATCCTTTGATTGGACCACCACAGACAGCAATGGCCCTTGCGTAGACGCCATGGGACTCCATATTGTGCCAAATCTCACCAATGAGACCACGACTATCACTATGGACCAGATGTGGGTCAATCACGCGTTGAACCTGACCGACTACACGGGCTTTACTGCGGCGAAATGCATGATCACTTCGAATACACTCAACGGATCTTTGATACCTCCGGTGCGATCAGCCAAACTCATTACCAGAGGTAAGCGATTTGTGCGCTATGGATGGGTGGAAGTCGTTGCGAAGATGCCCAAGGGAGACTGGCTGTGGTCAGCTACATGTGAGCGACCTGATAACCAGGCATAGTTCTTCTCGAGCCGGAATTTTCAATAGGAATGATGTCGGAAGACTCGGTATACGGTGAATGGCAAAGAATCAGAGGAATAGACATCGTGGAAAGCCGAGGGAACGGTCCTTTGTACCCAACAGGAGGTTGAGACGAATACTACGGGACCCTTCACTGGGGCCCTTCGCCCGGGCGTTCTTTAACGATGGCTACTGGCAGACCTCAGCCTCCAAGAAAAGTCCGGCGCACATATTTCACCGAGAATTTCAATACCTTTGGCATCGAATGGGACGAGAATCAGATAACACTTCTACCTCAAGAGTCGGTCGTGGGATTTTCCCAGAAGAAACGCTTTGGCAACTCGGAAGTCTTGCTCAGACCAGCGAGAATGCGAATTCATTGGCAATTCGGTGGAATATTTCGAACTCAAGGACAGGAAGCGCGCCATTCGATCAGAACTTCTATCTCACCTTGAACGTTGCTGTGGGCGCCAAGAACGGCCGGTTTCCATAGGTGCTGAATCATCTGTGCCTCTACTTGGGCTTGTGAGCTAACAATTTGTCAGGGACAATATAGGCGAAAAACCCTGGTCGGACTCCGGTGCTAACGCGCAGTGGACGTTTTGGCATCCCGTTGATAAATGGCTGCCCACATGGGGAGCTGGGGACGAGCGAGGCATGACCGTCCGCTCAGTCAAGATATGGTCTAAAGGAGGATGCGCATAAATTGAGGAAGATCAATTGATTGGCGATCGAAGTTGTATGATCAATACTATTTATCTAATTCCTCAAGCGCAAAACATGGTAAATCAGCACCCTTGTTTCTGTGTGGTAATACTCTCTCTAGTGGCCAAAGCTTGGTGTTGCTTCGGGTCCGACCGCTCTCGGCCGAGATATTGCTCAATCGGGCACTTACACGACGTGCCTCGGTCTTTAGCGCCGTCCACCGATTCTCGGTGAAATTCAAATTCATAAACTGTGCGTTCTCTCAAGTTGTTCCCTGAGTGAATTAAACTATTTTACTCTTTCAGATACATTTCACATGAAGCGATTTTGAGAATAAATTTAATGCTAGGTAAAGATTGATTTCATTCGTAAGATTCATGGTTCTTTCTTGCTTTCTGCTGCAACACGCATCGACATCTGAAGTCAGGGAATTTCTACCCGAGCTGCAAGGTCTTTGGCGCATTAAACTTAGACCTCATCTGGCTGCATCATCAGAAGCTCCCGGTCTAAGATAGGCCGAAAGATCGTGGTCAGCCATTGTCGAACAGCTTCTTCGTCCTGGCCGCTTGGTCCAGGGGTAGAAGCATCCACACCGATGAACATTCGCCCATCCCAGAGCTCGCCCCGGCTCCTGGCCTTCCATTTTTCTACATATTGAGCGACCAGCGCAGGTACATAGACCGTGTTAAACCAGTCGTCGGAACTCTGCTGTTCTTCGGGCTCGGGATTTCCACTTGACCGGGTTTCTTGCCCCGCTCGTCCTTCAGCTGGTTCGATATTACCTGAGTTGTCATCGCGTGAGCCAGAGACGTCTTCAGGAGCCTGTGTACCATGTCCTCTCGGGAATGTTGGATCAAGCGGGTCAACTGAATCATCTTGACCGTCTGAGCCGACATCGTCGTCGTCTCCAGTTTCCCAGCTTGGTTGGGCCTCGCCGAACGGGCTGACATCGCCGTCTGAGAAGACAACGTTTCCCAGCTGTGGCACTTCTTGGTTACTACTGGACGGGCCGGAATTTCCGAAAGGGTCGACATTACCGAAGTCGAAAAAGCCGCCTTGCCCCTGGGCATCTTGACCAGGGTCGGCTGGGGTATCTGTACCGTTTCCTGTTGGATTGTCTCTTCGCACACGTGCAAAGAAGAGGTTCGGAAGCGGCTGGATTTGTCCTATCGCCGCGTGACCTTGCCATTGTCGCCAGAATCTGCGAACCTTATCCACTTGGACACGGTCCCTGCTATCTTCATGCCGGCGAAGCTCCCACTCGTCCGGAACAACCTCCAATTGATCGTAGTGGATACAAGAGCCAGGGTGCGAAGAGTTGCCACAAGAAGGCGGATCCCTGCCGATAAAGAAATAAAGGTTTTGAGGCATCTGCACAAAATAATCCTCACTGCCGTCGAGAACCTGGGAGTCCTGAGGACGGCCAGCAACATAAAGCGCATTGTACACCCCAATGGACAGCTGCCCCAGCATGAACGTACTGTGATGGAGGGGCTGGGCCCTGGCACGGAGACCATAATCCCCCCGATCAAAGGAAGAGGCCTCCAGCATGATATTGGGGAAGACTCTGCCGTTGATCAGCCCAATTGCAGTTGAATAATTCGTGATCATGTTGGCTGGATAGCCACTGCGAAGGAAGAGAATGTCTGTCTGGGGCCGCAAGTGAAAAGTATTCAGACCTAGGATATCTAAAGCCCAAGAGGGATCCGGGTAAGGCTGCACCAATGCCAGGCTCGAGTGGCTCAAAGGCCACGTGGGGGGTCCACTGGTGACAGGCTGCTCCACGCGTGCAAACGTACGAAGGGTCACTTCTCGCGTGAGGTACGTGGCTTCAAGGAGGTTAGTCAAAGGATCGGACTCGCGCAAATATTGGGCATTCTCGACAATGCGGTGCAGGTCTTCACCAAGCTTTAGGGGATTGAGAGTGATGATCGCAAGCCTAGGTGTCTTGGATCCAAATGTGTTAGCCTCGTCGGCTGCGTATCCTAAAATGTGAGTTCGAATCTCGACTGGGAGATCTGCGAATCGATTCATGATGAGTATAGGCACTTGGGTAGTGACGATAAGGGTGTAAAGTTGACTTACTTTCAAGACCTGGTTTTGTCGCGTATGGTGTCTATAATGTGCTATAGTGGTACCTAGGTATGAAATCAAGTTCGTCCTTGAGTGATCGGCTTTTGTGTGTTCCGTGATGAAGTTCTAATTCAGGTGGCGGGCGAATAAGGTATTTATCTCATTCCTCGATTAGGCCATAGAGTGCTCAAGTGTCTATGTACAATACCATTGCCATGGTTCAAAAAAGTTACGGCATGGCCCGGGTGAGAAGAAAGGCGCATTGTTCCAAGACTCTAGTGCTGTCACATTTCGGCTCGATGGGCAGTGGAGCTCTGGCCATCCCGCAGGGCGTGCTGTCATTCATTGTTGCTTCTCATTCATCGAGATCCATGACATTGATCAATCTATGAAAAAGACCAACAAGCGAAAATCAGAAAGCTACGGGTGACCAATGGGGTATTTTCCATGCGATCAATCCTTCCACAGAAACAGTGTCTCCCCACAAGCCCGTCAGGCTACGTCCAGCACTTGAGTCCAAGCACGTAGCTTTGTAAATACTGTGTTCATGATCATCATCAAGAGTCATCTTTCTTGAAATCCATGCTCTTCTGAAGATCTCGCACTGCATTATTAGCCATTTAGTGATAGACTGATGGTACTCGGTGACCGGCTAACATGTCAGTACGATTTGGTGGGCCGTCCGATATATGTATGATAAGTTTTTGGGAATACAACATAGCGGCAGGATGGGCCAATCCTTCTATAGTGGCAAGGCAGAGGGTTCCAGGGGCCCGGACGCAATGGCGAGGGGAAGCTTGTTGTTGACCGTGCTGCGGTTAGTTATTACTACCTCTCCAGCGCTGTTCAAGATCATTGAAGCATCTAGATTTTCCAAGATGGATCAATTTTCAACGCTCCCTGAGAAGCTGCGTCGTCGCATTTGGGATTTCCAATCAGAGACGATGCACCAAGTGCTCACTTTTCCTTTGTCTTTAAACCATCAGCTGACAGAGTCGACGAAATTACGACGGCCAAGTACAGTGCCACAAAAAAAAAAAAAACCTCGAGCTCGAAGTGCTTCGGGCTGTCAGCACCGCGATACAGAAGTGATGGAGCGCAACCTTGAATGCTGGACGTCGAACAACCCCTCGGCCTATATGCAGGACTCTGGCCTGTAGACAGCACGCCGGGAGTTCCGGTCAAGAATGCTCCGGCGATACAGACCGGAGGAGACCAGTTCCAGGATTCGCCGAACATGTCAGGACTCAGCAAATCCCCGAGCATTTCTCTTCCAAGATAGATGCGTACGTGAGCATCAGAATCCAGGGCGCTTTGAACGAGACACAGTACATAACAACAAACCCAGGGAAGTCCGGGATGTACTGTGCTTCCAGTCTTTGACGATATTTGCGGGCGCATCTTACAATGTGGCGGATCTCGGACATTTTTGGAATGATATACGCAGTCACGCAGCCGAGAAGTATCAACCATTCCAATTCATCGACGAAAATGGAACAAAGTGGCAGCCCTTCAAAATATCGCCGTGGAGTTCAACTCTGCTTAGGTGAAGTTCGACGATCAAGGGCGCGTCAGCTCTCACCAAGTTGTGGATCAATTTTTGCAGGCCAAGAACGACATATTGGAAAGACAAACTTGGAACCAGCCTCAAAGCCAAATGAGGAACAGCTGCGCCAGAGCGAGGCGCAGAGATGAGGTGTCAATACGGGCCATGACAATATTTACGCAAGAAGGCTTGCAAGAAGCGACAAAAGTGTCCTGACGTACACCTGGGCACGTTCTCGGACCCGATTTGTGGTCCATGACTTGCAGACACATCCAGAGCCATATCTGGCAGCGGTGTACCGGGTGCGCCTTGAGAAGCAGTGGCTCATGGCGAAAGAAAGACCGGGCGCGCAGGCGTGCTGGTTCGAAACTCGAACGTCTACACATATGCTTGTAAGTCCACCCAGGGATGGATAGGCATCCGCAAGTGGCATGGTGAATTGATCCATGTCCTAGGATATGAGATCGCCTGCAGAATTACGAAAGAAATGGAGTCTGAGCTAGCTCTTTTTACGATGATTGCCTTCTAAAGTTTGCGTGTACATGTAGTCATTACCTAGGTATTACAAAGTAAGTGGTCGTCTCTACATACTTCATTCTTGAGTACTTTCCACGGGTATTTGTCTTTGGGCCCTCGTCTTTGGGTATTCGGCCTCGATGGATCCTTCTGTGCGTCTGATAATCAATTGGTTGTCAGTTCGCCGTTGATATCATATTGTGATGGAGCAGCATCCCGTTCCCGAATCCGTGGTTCCGCCACGAGGCTAACATCGACGGAGGCATAGCCGTGCGATCTAAGCTTGCAGTGCATCGTGATGGCCCAAGAGGTCATAGCGTAAGCCTGTGCATATATAAATCTTAGAGGAGGCGGATATAGAGCCCAAAGTCGAGGGTAGTAAGCACCAATTAATTACAACAACGAACCAACATCGAGAAGTCCAACAAGGAAAAGAAAGTGATTCCTTTTTTTTTAATTCAAGTGCGTATCAGGGCCTTGATTTACAGTATCACACTATTTGCACTGCAGAAGTGGACTTCTCGGTCGTGGGGAGTTCAGAACCATCATGATGGGATGCAACATCAGACCTCCGAAGCCCAGTCGTCGAGAACCAGCGCCTGTACCAGCTATCATTTCTCACACGGGTGGATGATGGAGCAACTTTGGTTATTGCTTGTAACTCAGCTTTCTTCTGCAGAAAGTGTGCCACCAGCAGGGTCACCAATGTGAGAGGTAGCGTAACCTCCAGCCACCGTATCATGGCGGTCATCGAGAAGGATCCTGCTTCACCGTACCCTTGGTACTTGACGATGTCTGTACTAAAGAATGTCTGAATTATCTTGTTAGTCTTGTAGCACATCTAAAATTGGATGGAAGAACATGGTTACACACAGAGGAGAAGTTCGCCGGTAAATACACAAGACTGACTATTGTGATGATGCGAACCACAATGGCCTCTCTCTCCATGTTTCGGTTAAGCTTCTCGAGCCTATCAGATGTCTGATTTGCAAGATGCTGTTTAATCTGTAATAGTTCCTCGTCATCAGCAACATTGTGTTTGACCGGCGCCATGTGTCTAAATGCTTAACATACCAGCTCTGATCTTTCCATGGTCCTTTGGCGTAGCGACTTTCCTCGGCCAATTTGTAGCTTGAAACTGAGGATGATCATATCGAGCTCCTCGACGAATTCATCTATATCCTCACCGCAAGTGTCCCTCAAGGGGAAGGTATTCTTGATTTGCAGATTCCGATAGAAGGTGGCCATGGACGAGACAACTCCGACGTTGGATTCGAGCACCGCAATAGCGTCGCAGACCTTCTCGTGCCATATCTGTATCTCCTGTATATTTCGTCCTGTGTAGATCTCGTATGGCTTGCCTTCATCTCTATGTCCTAAGAGGGCCATGTCCGTCTGTCGACAGATTGCAATTAGCTTTTGTTAAATGGGACGTCCGAACCTTGACACCGTTGAATATCTTACCGATTCGTGCACAGAGGACTCGATGGATCTCATATACTCGTGCCAGTTCTCAGTAGACCAATAACAGAATGCCAATTGTGCTGTTAAGCTTGATCTGAAGCATTCTTCTGCATTCTTGAACGATTCGCGTGCCGACGCCTTGCCGGTGAGCTCCTTGAACCTATCGTGAAGATCGGTTCCGCCCTTGGTGACGATCCACAACGAATTGCCTCCCACAACATCGAAGCGGTGATGAAAGGCACATTGTTGAATGGAGCGAGAGGGTGAGTTTTCTTGCCCCCAAAGCTCCACATTCTTCAAGTTGTAGCACATTTCGTAGTACCTCCCAGACCTTGCTAGAGAGGGAATGCTGTTTTCTGCATCTCTCATCTTCAAGCGCATCTGGGCTCGAAATCCTCCGAAAAGAAGATCGCAACATTCTTCTTGGTTCCCAAATACAAGCATAAAATCGATGTATGCGGGTGTGACTTGGTCCCAGGTCATGATTTCCATGAGCATAGAGCGAGTGATTCGCAAGGATGCTCTGCTATGCACACCGTAGATGTAGCTGCGAATACAATTTACCGGGTAATGGATACCCAGAATCGATTTTCCTATATTTCAGTTTTTGGACTCACATGAAGCGGGATTTCGGATCCTTTAGGCTGCTTGTAACGACTTCACTTCTCATGTTGACTGGGTCAGTGGTGACACTGACTCCTAAATGCTGGGACAAGGCGGCCGAAGTTTGAATATACTTCTTGTCGACGACTGCATCTGCCCCTGCAATGAACACTTTGGTTAATCGCGAACCCAAAACGCCAATTTCGTAGCAACTGCTTTGTCCCGAATCGACTTCACTCACCTTCCCATTGGCCATCATCCTTTAGGAGATCTCGAAATCTGACATCGATGTAATTTGTCTCGAAGAGCTTCGAAGCCGCAGTGTCGAGTTTCCTCACATAGTCCCGGTCCATACCATAAGCTCTAGCGGAGGCTGTGATGCTCAGATTTCGCGGGTAGGAATTCCGGTCCAAATAAGATCTCTCCAATGAGATGGGCAGATGAGATTCAGAAGCCATCCCAAAGGTCCATAGGAAGCATCAATGATCTGAGGGTCAATGAGTTGAAAATCAAGGAGATTTACAAAATCTCAAGGGAAATTGTAAGCAATACTGCTCAAATGAGCAACTTTTCTCCCCCTCGCTGCACCTGCACCTGCACTCGCATCTATCTGCATCTGCAGTCTGCCTCAGGCCGCCTCCCATGCACGTACGCGGCAGTACCGCTGCCCACCTTCCTAAGACGGGGCCAGAAGCCGCTATATAGCCAGGGAGGCATACCATTAGATGTGAACGACGATGCAAAGCTGTAGCACATGTCCCAGGCTTTTCGGGACTTGGACTTGTTGAGAACTGAAAACTTCGCGCGGCTCTGCCTGCTGTACTAACAAGTCAATGGATTACTGGCAATCCAGGGCCATGTCAATGTTCCCGTCTGCAGCCCCTGCCCAGGTGCGGTCGCTGTCCATCTATGTTCAGCAATATATCCGGTTGCCATAAGCGACAGCCTGACCGGTCGATATTGCCGTTCTAGCCCAAAGTCACCATCCTCCCATGAGCATCGAAATACCCGATACTATCATGGGCCGGCCAAATGTCCATTCTATCAGTTTGACTCACCCACATCTGGCAATCCGGGCTGGCAGCGGGGCATCGGGATGATGGGCTCATGCGGTGTGTCAGGCCACCCGCTGCAGCCTTTTTGGGGTCGATCGGATCACCCAGAAACACGACAGAACGGCTTTGGCAAAGCACGTTCACGTAGTGATAAGAACATTTCAGTAACAGCGAGGCGGAAATGCAAATACACAAGATACTGTCTTGCCATGGTTGATCCGCAATTAGAAATTGAATTACTCCCGTAGTCCGATATGCAAATCAGCTCCATATATCTATAGGTACGAGAAGCGAAAAAGGGGGAGTTTTGTGTCGCTGGGTGCAAGGAAAAGCGAATCCTATATACCCGTGATGATGATGATATTTTTTCGCCAGGTGGCAGAGTCGTCATCCTTTTTGGCGACCCTGGATTCGTCCCACTGATATGCTGTGTGCAGGATGATACGTGGGTTTTCTATGCGGCATCGACCTCCGTCTCCTTCTTGTCCTCGAGGGTAGTCTCCTTCACGTCCTTGGTGACGTCCTCGACGGTCTTATCGTCTGACTTGTCGCCGTTCTTGGTGGTGTCGGCCTCGCCGTTAGGAGTAGCGGCGCCGGATGCGGTCTTCTTAGTACCGCTTTCCTGGGCTTCCTCGGCCTCAATCTTCTCGATCTCTTTCTTGGCCTTCTCAATGTTCTGCAGAAAATCGTCAGTAAACCAGCCCGGGCACGTGGTATAACAGTACAACTCACCTTCTGGGTCTGGTTGGCCTGGTCAGCCTTCCAGTGGTCCAGCTTGGCCTTGATCTTCTCGATGACGCCGGGAACCTCGTCGGCGTTGCTGGGAGGGTCAATGCCCATGAAGGCACAGTCCTCGATGACAGAAGGAGGGCAATTGAAAGAGCCAGACTTGGTGGGAGTGGCGCTGTTCTTCTTGCCCTTCTTTCCCTTCTTGGCCGCGGGCATGTATTCCTCGTCGTTGCTCTTCTTGCTCACGATCTTCATGCCCTTGATGTCAGAGTCATCAACCTTGCGCACAGCCTGGGCCTCGAGACCACTGCTAGTGATGAGGGAGGTCTTCTCCTTGACGGCGGAAGGGTCGAAGAAGTGCAGCAGGCTGTTGCCACGGCGGATTTCGTCAAGGTAAGCCGGGTCGCTGGCCTCACCCAGCATCTTCTGGGCACGCTCCAGCTTGCGCTCTTTCTCGATGCGCTCGCGCTCAGACTTCTGGCGCTCCCATGCCTTCTGCTTCTGGTCGCGCTCCCAGTTGTTGAAGGCCTTGCGGTTGGTGTGGTACTCGTCCTTGTACTTCTTCATGGCGTCCCACTTCTCTCGCTGCTGGGCCTGAAGCTTGGAACGCTCGTCGCGGAGGCTGCTAAGCTCCTTGTACGCAGAGTCCTGCTCGGCCTTGATGGCATCCAGCTCGGTCTGCAGCTCCTTGTACTTGTCAGACAGCGCGTTGGCCTCCGGGTTCTTAGAGGTGCCTTTGACTTCGGAAATCCGGTTCTGCAAGTCGTCCACAATCTTCTGCTTCTCAGCGATGGCAGCAAACTGCTTGCGAGAGCGCTTCAACTTCCCGATCTGCTCCACGGTCTTCTTCTCGTCGAGCAGGGTCAACTTGCCGCCTTGGACCTGGCTTTCGAGGTGCTTGACCTGGTCGTCCAGCTCGGCCTCGTTCTTATAACCGATGGCGTCCTGGGCGGCCTTGATCTCCTTCTTCTTCTCCCTCATCTGCTCATCCATACGCTTGATGTTGTCCTGGGCGGCATTGCGATTCGTCTTGCCTGCACCCTGCTTCTGCTTGATCTCGTTAAGTTGAGCAATGAGTTCGGCGCGGCGTTTCTGAGTTGGGTTGTCCGGGTTCTTTCCAGGGGTAGCGAGGTCAATCTTGGCCTTGATGGCATCCTGAAAGTTGGTGGAGGTGGTTAGTGTCGTTGATATATATGCTGCAGGAACAATGGTGATCTCGGTGGCATCTGTGGAGGGGTGTGGAGTAGTCCACCAAAACAAAGTACAAAGAACATACAAGTTGATTCTTCACCTGAGTGTGCTCCTTCTCGAGCTTGGCAGCGGTCTCCTTGAAGAGAGCCTCGTCCGGCTTCTGAGGCCGGGTAGGGGCAGGAGCAGCAGCAGTGTCGTTGGCCATGATGGGCAAACGGGTCAGTCAACCAGTAGAAAGCACCGAAGAAAGAGGAGTAGAGCAACCAGGTCCTGTATCGGGAACGACACAGGAGAGACTTCGAAGGACGATCAAGTTGTGACAAAGGGCCGATCGGTTGGGGGAGGAAGAAAGAGAGTGTGGCTGAGAGGTGCTTAGAAAGAAGTGGAGTGGGTTTGTAAATTGTGCTTGAGTAGCAATCGAGGACTCTTCAGGGTTCACAGAATCGCTGCAACTTTTCAGCAAGCAAACTGGCAAGTTCATGGGAGTGGGGTGTACCCCCCTGAACCCTGTCGCTGTCAACAGCAAGGGGATGCCCATGCTCTCCCGGCAGGCTGGAGTAAAAGTAAATTCGACGACTTTCCACCTCAACCACCAAGTTTCCAAACTCACAACACCAACAACTCTCCATTCACTCCACCAATCTCTCAAGATGGATGAGGAGGCAGCTCTCGCCAACAAGGAGGCCAACCTCAAGGAGGCCATCCGCTTCTGGCGCGCATGGAGGACGGCTCATCAGATGTGTCAGGACCGTGTATGCGACGAACCCTGCCCCTTCGCGCGCCGCTTTGCGCAAACGCCGCTTGCCTGTCGCAAAGCATCGCAAACCTCTGTCTAAAAACGTAGCACGCAATCACTGACGATGCAACGGTCATAGGGATACGAGCTCACCGATGAGGAGGTCAACATACCTCTCGAGAACTTCCGCCAGGACTACTGCAACCACGACAACAGCGTCAAGTAGGCTTCTACCGTCTTCAGGTGCGGAATATCGTTGGCTACACAGGATGCTAACAGGCCGTCTGACTACAGCCGCGGCAAGCTGACCTTCTCGGCGCGTCCCTCCGAAGCCATGATCCAAAAGTACACCCCGCCCGCGACCGCCGCCAACCCCAACCCCGAGCCCGAGTGCGGCACGATCTACGTCGAGTTCATGCAGGACAACTCCATGGGCATCAAGGAGATCAAGCGCTTCGCCACCTACGTCGCCACCAACAGCTTCAAAGCCGGCATAATGGTGACGGTCGGCACGCTGTCGCCACAGGCACGAAAGGGCATCAGCGCTACCAGCGCCCTGACCACCCTTGAGTGCTTCCTGCTGGACGACCTGCTTGTCAACATCACGCACCACGACTTGGTCCCCACCCATGTTGTCCTGAGCCGAGAGGAGAAGATCGCCCTGCTGAAGCGCTACCGGTTGAAGGAGACCCAGCTGCCCCGAATTCTGATCAAGGACCCCATCTCGCGGTACTATGGTCTGAAGAGAGGTCAAGTTGTCAAGATCATTCGGTCCAGCGAGACTGCCGGTCGCTACGCCAGTTACAGGCTATGCGTTTGAGCAAAATTGCACATGGTTTTCTGGGTTCGGTCTCGCCCTACATTGGCGACAGCTCGGGTCGGGAGGAGCGAAGGTTGGCATGGAATTATGAGTTGGCACAACGAGGCACCCACGGGCGGCCCTGGGTATCTTCCAGTGCGGAAAGGAAAAGGCATTTACAGGCGTTGAGGGCGTTCTAGGTCGTGCAAGGTTCTATACCGCTTCAAGGTCTTGTCTACATCAAATCCATAATTGTGGACCTCACAATGTGCAAGCAAGGCTGAATTCGATCCTGAATTCGATCGCGGAAGACGGAGCTTAGTGCCTATGCGAGCACTATCTTGCGGCTGTCCGCTAGCCTGTGGAGATGGAAGCGGATTGACGGTCGTGATTGATTGTCATTGTGATGATATCGGTCTAGATAGTCGAGGTGATATTGTGACGCTATAGAGCACTTCTGTGAGGCACAATTGGCAAATTGTTCCTGGTCACAAGTTACCAGGATTTTGCCCGTCAGCTGCTGCCAGTCTGTCTAGTCTTTTCTAATAGCTTTCCGAAGAGGGCTTTCGGCGCCTCTTCTCTCTCCGCAACTTTCGTGCCTCGAGATCCGGCGACAAGCCCTCGAGTGACTTAGATAGTGTTTCAAGGCGAATCTCTCCTCTTTCCAATGTCTCGTGCGGCTTCTCGACGGGGTCCGGTGCCGCCGGTCCAGACACAACCGACGATGCAGGAGTTTCCTCTGGCGCCAAATCGGCACTCTCGCCAAATTCCAGATTGTCGAGGGCCGCGAGCTGCACACGCAGCCACCACGGACTCCCCGCCAACACCCCAGGCTTGCGCCGTGACAAAGGCTCAGAATCGGCGGTGATGAGCACGCACCTCTCTGCGTCGATGCCGTGTGTGATCGCCAAGTCTCTGTGCTCCACAAGGGCGTCGGCGCCGAGGTTACCTCTCCGGACGGCAACAGCGCGAATTACATGGATTGTGGAGCTGGAGTATCGCGTGACGTACCCTCGCTACACATATCGTTAAGTAAAATACAGCAAGCAGAATTTCGATTGTGGGAGAACCACGAAGTATGGTGGTGAAAGCTCACACCAGTGCGAAAATGCGACACCCCCGCAACGCCGGCAGTCGGGCCACCTGCCGTAGCACGAACAAAGAGCCTGGCCGACGAAATTGTCGCGCGGAGTGCACACGGCGCCAATACAGTTGGCCACGTCGACAAACAGAATCACTTCCACCCACCGAAAGCCTTCATCTGCCTGGACCACAGCACGCGCACTCGCCGTGAACATGAGCGGGCCCAGTACGCGCCCGACCCGACCGAAACGTCTAGGGCGGAAACGCGTCTTATGGGCAGGTGACGCCGCCTCCTCCAGCTCTGCCGCCCTCTTCTTGGGACAGGGCTGCGACGGCCTGATCGAAGCGTTGCTCGGCACTGTCCTAGGGAGTGCGAGAGCGAGTGCTCTCGTTGTCGGCTTGGGCTTTGGGGCTGTTGAGGCAGATCTGAGAGGCGTTTACATGGTCGGCTCTGGCTGAGAAGCGGCCGATAAGGCGGTTGAGAGGGCGCTCACACCCTTTCTGTTGGCTCCGATGCCGTTTATGGAAAGACCGAGGCCGCTCACAACGTCGGATCTTTTTTTTTTTTGCGATGGTCGAGAGTGACTTCTTGGACCGCACCGAGTATTATGATCTGACGGTAGCCCCGTGAAGATGACGAGATGGCCTCTATCAAACAGGTGCAGCATATTTCATCGAGGTGAGTGAGACATATGAGCATCGTTGTAGGAAAAGAGTCGTATGATTTGTGGTGTGGTGCATCTTATCTCGATGATGGAGACAATCAGCAATCTAGTCGGCAATTATTCCGGGAGCTCCATCTAAGACAGATCATCTGAGCACATTGAGACAGTGAGCCTAACCAAGTTCGAGGCGGACAGTGTTCGAGGGTAGACCTGGAAGGCTAAAGGGTGGTTGTTCTTGGAAAGTTGCTCCCAACGGAAACGTCACGAAAACAAATACTAGAAACACTCCCGGAGTAGCCACATCGTTCGTGCCGCCAACAACAGTGCACTTATTACCGTCCGCTCAGGCACTCGTGTCTCAAATACGAAGTCCTTATTATCACGGCCCCCTAAATCCCCTCGACGCATTGTCAAATTCTAAAGGTTATCCTTAAATCTCCGTTCTCAATGCGGTTTCTTCCTGGCATTTCTCTGCTCCATCAGCGAGTAATTTTGGCGCCAATGACGGGTTTCATGGCCGGATATACCTTCGCCGAGTGGGTAAAGTGTCATTTTATTTTCACACCTTGCTATGCAGGAGCGGAGCGCTACACTCCGGCATCACTTCCCGGGAGAAGACGCTTGAGATTGCGGATCGAAGGGGGATGGGTATAATAAAGGGCACAAGATGATATTGTCCGTAGGCCTTAGTATGGTTCCAGGCCAAGGCGTACTCCTCGAAGGAAGTTGAGCATACAATCTTACCCTTCTGCATTCAAGACATGGTCCAACTTCATACGATCGCAGTCGCCCTGCTGGCCTCAGGGTCTGTGCAGGCGATTCGTTTTCTGGGCCGTGTGAGTCCATCCAAGGAGCTGTCATGGCCAGCTACAGGCCTTACCTTTAGCTTCACAGGAACATCAGCCAGTGTGAGCATCGCCGCCGTGTGGGGCACCAACGCCATCGAGATGGTCGTTGATGGCGGCGCCCCAATCGTGACAGACAACGTCGTGGGCACAAGCATCGACACCCCAGCCAACCTGTCTCAAGGCACTCACACTGTCGAGATCCGCAAGAAGTCAGAGGGCTCCTACGGCAGCATCTACATCGGCGATGTCACCACCACGGGTACGCTCAACGCTGACCCGGCTCCCGCGGCGAAACGCATCCAACTCATTGGCGACTCGATCACCGTGGGCTACGGCGCAGACGGAACCTACCCATGCACGAACTCGGCGGCGCTGGAGAACGCACTGATCACCTACGGCGCCTTGACGGCTGAGAGCCTCTCCGCAGACTACGATATCATCGCCTGGTCCGGGAAAGGCATCCTGCGCAACTACCCCACCGGCGGAGTCGACGACTCGCCTGTGGTGCCGGAGCTGTGGACGCGATATGGCGCCAACGATGCGGACAACAGCTACACCTTCCCGGCCGAGGATACGCCTGACATTGTGGTCATCAACCTGGGCAACAATGACTTCGGCTACATGCTCACAGACAGCTCCGGACAGCTCTATGAAGCACGGGAGCCGCTCGATCCGGCCACATATACCGCGGCGTTGGTGAACTTCACCACGACCATCCAGGGCCACTACCCCGATGCCGAGTTCTTCATCACGAGCAGCCCGCTGTTGAGTGATGGGTACCCGAAGGCGACTGATACGCAGCACACTACCCAGAGCAACAGTATCAAGGCTGCCGTGGCGGAGATTGGGGACAAGGCGCATTTTGTGAACTTCCCGACACAGGACTCGTCAAACAACAACATTGGGTGTGATTATCACCCATCGCCTCTTACGCATCAGCAGATGGCGGTGATTTTGACTGGGGCGATCGAGAGTGTTCTGTAGGGCCTGATTTGCCGCTCAGAAGTCACGTATATACACTTATGCTCAAGTTCAATCGAAATGTACTGAAAGCATGAAAGGCCGTGTTACTGGAATGTTTGATTCTCAAGCACAGACGTAAGGCGCATTAACTAAGGGTGGCGATTGTGACATCACATTTCTATCACTACCCATTGTTTCCTTCATGCTATGTAGGTGACAGGTTACGACCGTCTTCTAAAGTTGAAGAAAGTGCTAAACATCCGATCCTTCTGGCCTGGAGTAAACTCGCATGTGCAAGTGTCGTTGGTGTATCCCATAAAGTTGTGAATCGGATCCAGCCCAGCAAGACCAGTGCACGAGTCCAACCCAACAGGACACCCATAGGCCTCCGTAGCCTGCGCCGGCGTATCTGCCACAAAGTCACCCGGCGCCGAGCACCCTCCGGTGAAAGTGTGGTTCAGTCCAAACCAATGTCCCGCCTCATGCACAGCCATATGGCCCAGATTCCATTCACTGAAATACTGCGCCTCCTCCGGCAGCCCAGGCATCGTCCTCGCGCTCAGCTGGCAGCCATCGAGGTAGAAGTCGTCGCTGCCCTCCGCCACGGCAGCCTGCGTGGGAAACGTGCAGTACCCCGTGGCGCCGGGCAGGTACGTGGTGTAGAAGTAGATGTTCAGCGCATCGTACCCGCCCTTGCGCGCGGTCTTCACGTACGCGAGATACTCGTCGTCGTAGGTCGTCCAGGCGCCAGTGACGGGGTCCTTGGCGAAGAACTTCGCGGCGGTGAGGTCGTCGACGACGCGGTCGGTGGACACGAGCGTGGCGTGGATGTCTTGCGCGGCGAAGGCGTCGTGCAGGACAGAGAACTGCTCGGCCACGACGGCGTCGGTGATGAGGCCTGCGTCGGCTTCGGAGCTGGCGATGTGGAAGTAGACGTCGACGGCGATGCTGGTCTCGTTCACGGCGCGGAGCTGTGTGACGCCGTCACGGTTGTGCAATGGTGTGTGGCTGTCTCTGGAGAGGAGAGTGCCGGCCACCTCGTTCAAGCAGGGCGCTGAACGTGCAGAGGGCGTTGAGGCCATTGCGAACGCGACGGTGCTGCCCAAGGCGAGGCCCCGAGTGATCGTGTGGAGAGACATGGCGGCTGTGAGCGAGAGGGCGCGAGAGGTGCGATCGAACTCATGTCACCTAGGTACAGGTCCAGGTGGGTGTACTCTGGATATTTGTAGTTGTTCTCAAGACCACTTCACAGTTCGCTAAGCAAACTACCTTCCTTCTTCGGATAGAATGGCATGCATTTTCGAGTGCATTGCAGCCTTGGCGTTCGGGTGGTTCCTTTTGTGGGTACATATTGCAAATACGAGGTTCTCGTCTACGGGACCGCCGTTCTGGCGCTTGGCCAGGGAAGTAGACTATTTATAAACACAAGCTTATAATTAAGCTTAAAGCACGTCGGTGTTGACACAATTTGGCCGTGCCTTGACTATCTGCATATTACCCAGCGCTTTTCAGTTCATGACACATTCGCTGACCATTTCCGTAATTCAGGCTGCCTTGTTGGGAACTCGATCTTGAAGCGACAAGGCCAGAGTGACGGAAGTCATTCTAGATTGGCGATGTGTCGTTTCATATCGCCAATTTTTCGGCTGTGATGTGCTAATCGATTGCTCAATTTCCGCCCCCCAGTAAGGAAAGTGTATCGGCGCACTCGGTTTGCTCGTTCGGGGCGACCTGTCAAGCTAGATCACATGCAAGCGCACAAAAATAGAAAAATCAACTGAAAAACCCGCGAGAGGAGGAAAAACACCATTAACGATTATTTCGAATCGATGGATTCTCAACCATGGAAAATGGTTCACGAACGGAAGTGTTTCCAACTAATTCGACACTGAGGGCCGACACACCTGGACAGGCTGGTGGACTTCAGGAAACTGGTGGCATACGCGAGGAACGTCGCGAGGGCCCTGTATGAGGTACCCGAGCTTACATTGTTGAATAATCATTTAGAATACATGCTTCCATTTCGTTGTTCCTGTTTCCATGATTTGGAAAGTATATTGCAAGCCAGCGGACCTCCCAGCACGAGCTGTCGATCTGGGGAAGGGTAGTTCAAACCCATACTAAGAATGGGACAACACGCATACAGTCACGAAAGCAAGTTTGAGTGATGACAATTGTCAGGCATTCATGCTTAGACTGTTCAACAAATCGCAAATACCTGACTAATCCCGTAGACCTATAAGTGTACCTAGGTAGCGTCCCCAGGGCCTTCCGTAGTCTCCCTTACTGCCCTACTCTCCTTCTCAAGGCCTCACATGAACTTAATCCGTGCCTCATACAGTCATGGCAAGTCTTCTTCAACCCAAAACTCTGCCGAGTCCAATGTTCGAAGTCGTCAACATCCCTGGGAAAGGCAGGGGCCTCATCGCTCGGGTTGACATCCCCAGAGGCATTCGGATTCTGCTCGAGCTGCCCCTGTTCAGTCTCCCCGGTGTTCCCCCAGGAGTGATGATCCTAGATGAGTATGAAATCGCCGTTGGGCAAAGATTGGAGAGCTTACCCGAGGAGAAACAGCAACAGTTCCTAGCACTTCACAACAACTACGCAGGGCAGCGAAATTGGAGACTGATCGGAATCTTCAGAACCAATGCTATACCTGATGGCTTGCAGTCACGAGTGCTTGGCCGCAGACCTTACCTCAGCGTGTTTGCCACAATTTGCCTCATCAACCACAGCTGCGCACCTAATGCCCATAGCTCCTGGAACTGGGAAGCTAGACACCGCACCGTCCACGCGATAAAGCCAATCTCCGCCGGACAGGAGATCACCATTGACTATGAAGTCGGAAACATATATGCTCAGCGGCAAGCACGAACACAAAGTGATCACGGCTTCACATGCACGTGCCACGTTTGCTCCCTGGGTATATCTAGTCGTCAAGCCAGCGACGCCCGACGTCTGCAGATCAAGTCCCTTGGCGATGAAATCAACGGTGGGGGCCGCTTCTCGAGCCAGCCCGAGGAGGTGTTGCGCGACTGTTATACTTGGCTGAAACTTCTGGAGGAAGAGTTCCCGTGGGACGCTGCGAAGCACGCAAGCGTCTGCTCCGCTGCATTCCACGTGTGCATACACCATGGTGATCAAGCGCGTGCCACCGTGTTCGCGAAGCGTGGGTATCAGTATTCTGTGATTTGTGAGGGAGAGGACAGTCCGCTCACGCAGAGGGTCAAGGCTTATATAGCGAGGCCAATGGACCATGAATACTTCGAGAGATATTCGACAAGTTGGAGGCTGAGCATCAAGATGATACCTGATGCAAGTGGTCTTGATGGGGTGCAGTTTGATGGGTGGCTTTTCAGGCTGTAAGAGGGTATGGAAGTGTAGGCATTTGACTTCAGGAGGCTCAGCTGTGTATAGGTATTGCTCAAGATGAAGTTTATGTTTTTGGAAGGCAGGTAAGTACTTAAGCACTGTTGCGAATGATCACCTGGACATATTTTCGATGAAGCTCGTGTCTGAATTGTAAGTAAACTAATATGCAAATTTCTATTCAGATCCATACAACCATTAAGTATTGCTTTTTCCTGTGTACCCAAGCCTGTGAAATGAAGTCCTCCAACCCACAGTTGACTCAGGCAGTTCCCGAAGTCCCTGACACAGCCCCTTGCCACCATAACATCGATCTGTCCTGTCTAGGCTGCCACAGGTACGTCCTCGATAGTCTTGCCGCCTATAATTCTACCTGCCTTCTCACTGTAGAAATTTCGCAACCACTTCTCATCGCTGGAGCGGAAGAATAACTCCGCAGGGCGATGAAAGAACCCCATGATAGACATTGGGTTGATGCTGCCGTACACGATCGAGAGTGGTTCACGTGGATGTGGAAAATGGTGCCTCATGCCAAGAAGATGACCGAATTCATGAGAAAGGATACCTAGGATGTCTGGTCCATACTGTGCCTCAAATGTCCTCGAGTAGATTCCGATGGTGTATTTCTCTCGACCCGGGGCTGGAAACTCAGATATGGCCCAAGTGGAGTCGTTTTTACCCTTGTATTCAAGTTCGACAAGGCCCCGCTTGTGCTCGACATATTCGAAAGTGATACCAAGCTGGAGCTTGTTGATTATTGTGATGGTGAGTTGAAGTCCATTTCCCAGGAAATTCCGTTCGGCGTCGGTTAACTTTTTGAAACTCCCGCCATCGATGCTAACTTGCACGGTTGACCCAGGTGTGAAGCGATAGATCTTGCCTTTCAGCGTGTCACAATGGACGAGGATGGTGGCTTCAGGCGAGTGCCGCTCAGTGGCACATTCCATGGGTGTCCCAACGTGGTACAGGGAATTCCAAAGAGCTTTAACCGCGGTGAAGATGATCCATATGTGGTTCACATGGTGTTCTGTGTATATGATAGGAGGGCGAGTCGATATGGGTCCGTGAGGCTGAACTTGACTGACATCATACCCACTATCGTCACTGGCAGGGGTTACGGTTTCGTCAGCGATACACTCACACGAGACTAGGAGACTGCGTTATTGCAATGTGACAATGACAATAAGGTTGTTTCTTATGTCGACTAATTCAGATTTGAAATTCGACATGGAGAAACTTACCTATCGAAGGACCTGCACAGGCGGAGGAGACCCCGGAAAATCGCAGATAGCATTGCGGCAACGATGGGTACCGGGTTTTGGAACCAGATGAAGTCGAGAGCCGGGGCCCACATTTTCTCCAGAACCTTCCAGGGGACTCAGACGACGACCTTGAAGTGTCTGAGTGTACAGTATGGACAAGGAAGGTGAAGATCTTGCGTTGGGATATCCTAGCTCCAAGGAGTTTGTGCACTCAAGAGCTGGCAAGGGTCGGGTCTTTCTGCAAGCGATTCGGGTGGGGACGCTGAGACTGTGCTGAATTTTTGGTGGAGGAGTCCCGGAAGGATATCAAATGACGGGCACTATATAATGGAAGTTTAGTCGAACCAGAATTGGAAGGGCAAGAACAGTGAATGGATGAAAGTAAAGAACTTCGGTTCGGATGGATGATTGCATGTGAGGCTGGCCTTTTTATCATCCTTCACTCTTCACAGCTCGAGCCGCAGACAACTCATCACTATCAAGACAGAAATTCGAGGTCTGGACGACCTGGCATGGACTGCATGCACCTCTTCCACCCCCAAACGTTGACCGTCATACACGCGGGCATCGTGGGGACTTGCATGCGTCAGCATGTCCTGGAGGCCACGGGATCCAGCTTTTCCAATTCCCGTCACTGTATTGGCCGAAATCACGAATACCTTTGGGGCTTCACGTGGACAACCAAACGAGGATGAGTTGGCGACAATGCGGGGTGCAGGAAGTGGATTCTGGCACCTAAGAGGGGCCTACTGCTGATACTACGATACGTGCCTACATCCAATTATGCCCGTACAATAAGGATGAGTCCTCCGGCAACTGTGATGGACCCATACTTACATGCAAACCTGATACACAAGGAGGATGGATAAAGTTATAACCAAGTATGTACCTAGGTACACTGTACACAGGCTCACAGCCTTGCTGAGATGGAGGTCTAGCCAGCGACCACGGCATACCGCGACTTCTCGACCTACCCCGGTTCTACCCAACCAGAACGTACATCTGCATGTTGATGTACATTCTTGGTGGCGCGTCGACGTCTACGCGCTGGATCCTGAGCACCTGCGCATCCACTGAATCCACTGTCACATGCTTCTACTGTAACATCACAGCAGACGGGATCCATACAGCTCTGCTACAGGGCCTCTGCGAAATTCTCGTACCTGGCTGACCGCCAGCGCTGCGTTTCGAAGTCGGGGCGGAGCAGTCCAGCAAGGCTGTATCTCAACATTTTTTTGGTGTGGCGGTCCACAAACCAGGTTCTGAGCCCCGCTCGTGGTTGCCTTCTTCCTCCCAAATTCCATGCAAGCTCAAGGATCGCGAGACACACCGCCGTGCCCGCGGCCCGCCTCGCCGTCCATCCTCCACCAAGCTCCCCACGCCGGTCAGCAAACTGGACAAGGGTCCTTAGAGCCGTCCCGCCGCGCCTTGCCCACAGCCGCGGGCAGAAAAACCGCGTACGCGCGGTAGCCATGTGCAGAAAAGACAGAAAGCCAGGGTAGCTGTGGCATTGAACGCGGAACGGAAAGTCCTGTGGACGATGGCGTTGCTGCTGGCCGTGAGATCGCGGAGGATGCGGAGATGGGCTGGGCAGGGACGAGGGGAGCTTCCAGGTGGCCGGGTTTGGCGGGGATGGTCATTGTTGATTCCCTTGAAGGGTCGTGGTACTGGCGCGTGTTACTTGGTAAGAAGGACATGTCGCAGGTAGCTGAGCTTGTCGAAGCTCTGACCATGCGTTCGTCCCGTTCCCATGGATCGCTGCGGACGGGATGATCAATTCTTGTGGAAGACATTGGAATGGGAATCCCTGCTACTCGCCTTGTAGTAAGCGGTCCATTCTTCGACCCTCGGCTTCAGGCACGGGGTCTGTGAACGATGTCAGTCTATGGTATTTGAATAAAGTGATACAAGACGAAGTGCCGGAGTGCGGACATAGGGCTAGTACAGTCAACTTGCAAAGCAATACAGTCAAAGCACCTGGGCGCCCATATCCTTACGGACTTTCATCTTGGAAGTCCTTTTTTTCTGCATTATGGTTAGGAAAACAAATTGGTATCATATATCAACGTTGTGGAAGATCTCCAGCTCCCAAACTCGCGCCTAACAAGGGCCATGACCAGTGCCCGGGTATAATGCCCGCCGCCCAAACAAATGAAACTGCTCCATCCTCACTTCCAGATGCACCTAATGCCCTTACTGATCAAAATTTCTAGACTACAGACATCGAGTTACGATGTCCCACTCCTCGTCACACCACCGACCTCCCCGCTCGTCCTACGCCCGCTTTCGTAAGGCGGCGGCTCGGATTCGCGACGGTCGGGTGGTAGAAACGGTTCCGGCTCCTCTGTCCCAGGAGATACAGGTGGTATCAAGGCTCTTAAATGCGGTTCGCTAGGAGGGCGTGTGACTTCTCCTTCGGTATTGGGAGTCATCGTTACGCCGATGTCCCTGCTGCTGGCCCTACGACCCCACATGCCACTCAAGTCTTGCAGAAGAGCATGTGAACCTCTCCGAATGCCGTTGGCACTGGCCAAAGTAGCTGGAGAAGGCGAGGTCGGGCTCTTGTTTGACACCGTACTTGGTCTGCGGACAGTACTAGGACTCCATGACTCGTCGTCGTCGAGGAGTCCGCCCACATCGAAAAAGGCGACCTTTTTGGTTCCGCCGCTGTTGGGTGGGTCGGAGGTAGGAAGGCTGCCTCTACGCGCCCTGGCTTCTTCAAAATTCCAATTCTGGATGTTGAAGGTCTTGAGCGGAGCCACTGGTCCCGCAGGCAGTGGTTTGGCGGGCCGAGCCTCGACATCCTCGACGCTATCCCGCAAATGGCTGGGCAGGTTGAATCCAATGTCTCTGAACAAGTCGTCGTCACTTCCCCAGGCACGTTCAGCCACCGTTGGCCTCCTAGACCCCGGTCTGTGATCGCTTTCCGTGCCACCATGGGATTCACCGGCGATGGAGCCGTACTTGAATCGACGCTTCTTTACGCCCCTGTCCCTCACAAAGGAGCCTAATACCAGTGCATTGGCAACGGCAGTTGCGACAAGCAGTTCAATGGACGCCAGCAGAGATCGCCGTTGTTGGCTGCCGTGAGCCTCGATGACGGTCGGTAGTCGGTAGAGTGTGACGATGCATACGAGAAGAGACATGGAGAAGAGGAGGACGAGTTGTATCTTGCGTGTAACAGTCATCGAACTCATGAGAATGAGTGGGACGGGCAATGCGACGAGCAGAACATCTGTCAGCACGTTGCACACGCCATTGGTGAACAGGTTGGCATAGCCTTGGCGACATTGTCCTCCTGGGTCGGGGAGGACCTGCCAGTAATGGGAAAAAGGTTGGCATTCTGCAAGATCGCTGATAACAATGGCGACGAAGGTTGCGACAAGGATGCAACGCATGGCCAAGACACTTCTTTCGTAGGATTTGGACCAGGTGAGCCCCGAAAGTCGCTTGAAGAACTCTAGGATTGTGTTCTTCAGCATCCAGAGTCTAGACCTAGTTAGCGTCGATTTCGCCATTTTAGGAATGGTGGCCCAAGCTATCGGGACGGGACAAAATAGGCAGTCACGGGAACTCACGTTGCGCTGTAGAAGATGCGGCTAGCGAGAACCAGACCGCTGCCAATGGCTCTTCGGCGAAGTTCCTCGGCAGAGGGTGTCCTTCCCGCCAAATCGACGTTGTTGGTCCCAAACAGCAAGATGACATGTACGAGGCCCATGCGGATGTACATGGGAATCAGACATAGTAGGGCCATTTTGTCCTCGGTGAAGAGCATTTCGGAGCGGATGAAGCGTCCGGCCACGCGAGCGAGGATGATGATGCTGGAGAAGAGGGTGGCCCACCAGCAAACGAGGATAGTCGGCTTGATGTGGGACCAGTGCAGATGCTCGGGGGCTTCTGAGTAGAGTGTCATGATGTGCTGCTGTGTGATGACCGTGGCGTTCTGTGAGTGTGGCTGGCCGCGCTCGTCAACCTCCGTGGAGGGACGAGCGGGGAGGCGGGGGTGCGTCGATAGCGTTCTATGCTATCGGGGTCGAGGCGGAAAAAGGACCTGTTTTCTTGTGATATTGGACATGAGGGTGGAATGAGAAATATGGAAGCCGTGGTTGGTATAAAGGCGACAAGGCGAGAATTTTTGGTGCGTCGGTGCGTCGGGAATTATCTGCCTTGTTGTTGTGTGGATGCTGTGACGTTAGATTTGGTCGTGGATCCGCATGTGACTGAATGACAAGCGAGCGACTGTCGTATAACACTGTGTGTAATGTTGTAATCTGAGCCAGGCTGGACGGAAGGTTTTGGAGATATGGCCGGTCCACAGCAATGACTTGGAGAGTGAAAGTTTTCGGCTATTGCATTCTCGAGGTTGATGGCGATGACGGTGGGTGCCGAGGTTGCTGGTTGAGAGCGTCGTTGGAACAAGGGTCCTCTGCTCTGCTGATCGAGCAGCCAGATTTTACCATGCAAGGTTGTGGAGTTGGTGCTTCCACAAACGGTGTCTCTCTGTCAGGGCTGGAATGTTTCGACGACAGATGACCTGCCGGTGCTCGAGGAGGTCGGCCTGAGGAGAGTCGTTATGCGTAGGAGGGGCAGCTATTCATTACAAAACGTGACCTCGGTGGTAGACGACAAGAGCGGAAGGAAAGAAGCGATGCGGGTCCGGATGAGAGGAGGAAGGAGTAAGAGGATCAAAAATAGAGAATGGCATTCTGTCACTTGACAGAACATGGGCTCCAACGACAATCTTCGAACCCTTGTCCTTACCTACCCCGTAACCGCAGCCCGGTCGAACGACGAGGTCAATAGCGAAGCGTCGGCAGGGATCTTCCCCAGATCGTATCCCACAGTCAGCACTGAGTACAAGAATTATGCTCAGTAATGCTGGGTTATCAGTCCGTAACTCAAAAACCCAGATGCATGTGATCAGTTCCGTACGGAGTACAGTAGCAATGGTTCACTCTGTCAGATAACACCCACAGGAGCAGTCAGCTGCTAGCCCCTTCTCAAATCTCACCAGCCAAGCATATCGAGCGGTCCGGTCCTCTTTGCCCGGCCCTGGCGCGCTTGTGAATGAGGCTGTGAGACCATAGGTTTGCAGATGCAGGACAGCTTGCAGGCTACATCCGACACGTATGCAAGGCAAAAAAGCTGGGCGGGCGTGATAACAATGCCATTGGTGCACAAACCACACGGTGTGTATCTTCGCTTAGCTGTATTGATAGATGCCTGTCTACTGTAAAAGGCAAGTACGGATGAGAATCGTAAATGGGCTCAATCGCCCGCAAAGGCCGACGGGGCAGTCTGGCAGTTCGTCTTAAGTTTCAAGCGTGAAATAGAGATCATGCAGCCTGCGATTTTCATGACATCGCGATCCGAATGGTCGGGACTTGCTCGCATTATGACGAAGAGTGGACCCGCTGCACGCAGGGGATTTATTAGGCGAGTCAAGCAGCATGCGATCGTGGGACAGGGGCACGACTGCAACAGTGCGATAGCCGAAATATCACGGTGCAAGAGTGTAAGAGACGACGACTATGCACGAAGTAATCTATAATGCTCACATGTAAACGACGGCAAGTGACAAAAGAAGCGACTATCAGCACTGCTGTACGTACTACGGATCAACGTCGTAACTTCCAAGGTTTGGTCATCTGATAACAAGAAATATGATGCTCGTCGTGACTTTTGCCCCACGTGCGTCATATCCGAATCTGGCTTTTGCAGTAGAGCTCCGCACTCATCTTCACCAAGCCATCGCATGGATAGCCGCGTGAATATGTATCTCCTATCTTTGCTTATTATTGCTGTCCCATCGCAGCTCTTCTTCACTAGCCCTATACAGCAAGCAACCCGGTGGCTTGCACGCTACCGGTATCTTCAGTCACCGTTGACTGGTCTCACTGTCCGTGCTTTCGTTCGCCGATCCTTCTCGGTTGGGGCCTTCGGGCCCAATGGCTCGGGTGTGGATGTCGATCCCGAGCCAGGAGCAACCCAGTACACATCGTCCATTCCCACGAGGCGGAACGAAGTCCGGGATGAGTCTCGGCCTGGTTTGTTGGACGATCTACAAATTCAGAACTTTAAACTGACTTTGACAAATTTCTTAGCAACTTGGGAGTACGAGGCAACCGCCGGCCTCGAAGCGACAATCCGAGCTGAGCTCCCAAACTGCAGGATGACAAAGCTATAGCCAAATCCACAAGCCGTCCTCCTCCGCTGATCCGGTCATCCGGTCAGCTTACAATCCAATCGTAGGGTAGGCACTCTGGTCGAGATAATTCTTCGGGACAGAAACAAAATCACAGCAATCAATTTCGAAATCGTACTCGTACACTACACAGCGCACTCCCAAGATGCAACCCCCCGTGACCTCGAAAATCTCAGGGTCCAAGCCAGCAAGGTCAACGGCTGCACAGGTCACGCAGCGCTGCAAGATCCAGATCTGTCAAGACCGCGGACCCCGCAGCAGGATGGTACCACACAGAGATGTCGACATCTAGAACGATGATACCGCTATTCATCACATTGAGCGATACGCCGGCCGGCGCCGACGATGAATTCGACTTGGGGAGGGGATATCGCCTCTGTGCTCAGCCTCAATGCAACCTCATGCCCCTGTGAAGGAACTTGACCCCCACGTCCGACGATCTGACCGAGGAGTAAAAGTTGGGATTCTGGGCTCTTCACAAGGGCGTTTGCATATATTTTGGACCATGATGACAGAATGGCGAACCAATCGGGTGTACTGTACATCCTGTATCTTTTACGCCGGATGAGTGCCTGGGAGTAATCTCGAGCACCAGACCAGCCGGTTTGTTCGAGAGGTGTCAGTGCGAAGCCGTGCGGATAGGCAGCAGCCTGCTGCATGAGATAATTCAGGTACCAAAGTACTGGACCGCTCAACAAATTACCCCAGACTCCTGAAATGTAAGACTGGACCACATGGCGCCCGCCTGCCCCACAACGCCCCGGCATGCCGTCGCCCCTCCCAGACACATATTTCTTAGATCGAGAAATTCGTAAGAGCCGCATTGTGTCTTAAACGCTATGTGCCTGAGGTTTGGCGCCCGATACGCAATTAAAATACCCCTGCTTCGGATTTATCATGACCCTTATCTGTACTCCGTGAGCCATGACGATAATCTCCCGGGCGCCGATTTCCGGGGGCCGGATAATCTGCTCCTTCCGGGCCGTCGGAGGCCGGCGAACCCGTTTTAAGGCCCGGGGGAAGTAGGAAGGGTCGCATATTATGCAGCCTAGTATCTACAATTTGTGAACTTGAGATGTTTCGTTTTGCCGATCAATTTCAGCCTTGATTGTGGGGTCCTTCATCGATGATTGCCGACACAACTGCCAGAGTTTTTCAATTCCAGATGTTGTTGGTGGCGCAGGATGAAGGAGGAGCACCCGCTGCGCCGCACCTTATTTGCTGAGGCCTTGGCGGCAGTGGATAGTTTGTGGGCATTTGTTGCCTAGAGGGTCTTTTTGCAATGCACGATGCGCATGCTGATGTGCAGTTGGCTACTGTGTCTCCATCGCCTGCTGGCATGCTTGGCCATTGTGCTGTGGGCAAGGATTGAGCGACGGAGCTGTCACTGGGGCTTTCGGCATATGGATTTGTGCATACATGAAGCTGTCTCAATACGGCTGCTTTGATGAAATGCGATGACCATATGGTACCTGACGAAGGAAGGAAAGTACCCTTGTAGACTTGTGCTGGTTTTTACACATTGTGATAGAGAGCACAAATTGCTTTTGCAAAGCATTATCTACATATCCAGTCCAATTCATCTGTACTAGTCGCCACGAAACTGAGTCTCTAGCTACCTATCTTGTATACCACCCATGTCACATCATGGCCACAGCTCAACCTTCTCCCAGTCGCCCTCAATCACACCTCCAGCCTTAGAGGCCTTTGCCCCACTGCCAACAAAGGTATATGACCACCTCCTCTGATCAGCCGGATCTTTCAGGTTCACCAAATCCACTTCCTCTGGCACAATAACCACCACCCGGAAGTTCCTCCTCGCAACCTCATCCTCCAGCAACTCATCGCCAACCTTCTGCCCCAAACCCTCGCCCTTTCCCGGCTCGTTCGCCCTAGGCGTCCCTGGGGGCGGGTTCTTGAAACTCCCACGCATGCCCGGTCCCAAGTTCCCAAAGTGCGCCACAACCTCCTTCTCCCAGTCGAACTCCTCCTCTCCCTTCCCCTCCCCTCCCGTCCGCACCATCCTCGCCCCTACCGCATCCCTCACCCCGATCGCACTCGAGCTCTCACCGCCAACGTCCCCCGGCGCAAGGACCCACGCGCGGCCGCGAACGCGCCACTGCGTCTGCGTCTCCACTACCCACCACATGGCCTCGACGGGGCCGCCGCCGCCGCTGCTCGACGGGTTGCCGCCCGCGGGGAAGAAGTCGGGGACTTTGTCCATGCGCACATCGGTGGTCAGCACGGGGAGGTCGCTTTCCCACAGGTCGGGGTTGCGCGGGGCTTGGTTCTTGTCGTTGGGCGGGAGGGAGGCCCACAGGCCGCGGTAGATGCAGGTGCGGCCGCGCGGGGTAGGGGAAGAAGAAGAGGAGGAGGTAGGGTGGTGGAGGGTGGTGAGGGTGAAGGAGGGCTGGTCCATTTTTGCGATATCGGCGAGGAAGTTGTCGCGCCAGGGGGCGGTGGTGGTTGCTTTGGTGGTGGACGACATGGTTGCGATGTGCGGTCTTGCGCAGGGAGAGATGACTTCGGCTTTGAGAGGGGATATGGCCCTAAATATGGCTTGTAGACGAAGGCTGGGTGTCATTTAAATCTCAGATGTAAGCATTTCGAGCTTGCGAGTGTGGCTGCACCTCTGCTACTAGTAATGATGCCTTTTAGAATAGTTTAGTTCTGTGACGTCTGAGAGAAACGCACTTGATGATTCATGAACGGTGACGTTGCCAGCCGTGCGTGCCAAATAGTACTGAACTGCAGGCAATGCAGGTACGCTAATATTCTGTGACCAATTGCTTGAGAGAAGCTGATTGAATAGATTACACTGCCAATAAATAAGAATGATGAAACTAGAACAAATTCTGGGTATTTTGAGGAAATGGGTCTGTCTGATGTTTGACTTTTGAGAGCTCCTCGAAGATGTGGCCGGCGAATGTGTGAGATCACAGGCGCTGACAGGGGTTCAGCAGGGGTGTGCTTATCGCTTATCGGAGCTGTGCTCCACATTGAGTTTGACCTGGAAATTCTTCCAAAAAGTTACTGCCGACCAGGCCCAAACACCAAACATAACATTTGACACCCCAAACTCCTTCCTTTGTCAACATCAATAAGGAGTAGTCACTATCACCATGGGCAGAGGCAAAGTAGGTAGCCATTATATCACCGCTCTGTGCTCATTTGATGGAAACTAAATTTCGCAACAGCGTGGAAAGCGAAATGGTGGCAGAGGCGGGGGTCAACAGGGCGGTCGCGAATCCAAGTCATCCGGTCGAGACAACCGTTACCGTACCGAGGTCGTCAAGGAGCACGAGAACCTTGAAAAATACTACAACGGGCTGATCGACCTGCCTGAGGAGGAGAGGGCCGCCTTCTGGGAAGCCCTGCGTCGCGAACTCCCAAACAGCTTCCGCTTCTGCGGCTCCAAAGGCCATGCCGTCAACGTCAAGCGCCTCCTCGAGGAGCGCTACATCCCCGAAATTTCCAAGATGGACAACTACGATGGCACCCCAGTCGCCCCTCCCAAGCCCGTCCCATGGTACCCCGATAACCTCGCCTGGTGGATGACCACCCCGAAGAACGTCATTCGCAAATACCCTCCATTTGCGAAATTCCAAAAGTTTCTCGTCTCAGAAACCAGCGTCGGAAACATCAGTCGCCAGGAGGTTGTCTCCATGATCCCGCCCCTGCTGCTGGACGTCAAGCCTAGCCACGTCGTGCTCGACCTTTGCGCCGCTCCCGGCAGCAAATCCGCACAGCTGCTCGAGATGATTCACCAGGGCGAGGAGGGACGCATACTGAAGGCTCTGCAGATGCATGCTGAAGATGATGGCCGCGAGGTTCCCAACTTCCCTGGCCTGGCAGATGTCAACATGGACGCCGACCCCAGCGATGATGGACGCGCAACCGGCATGCTCATGGCCAACGACATGGAATACAAGCGATGCCACCTGCTCGTTCACCAGCTGAAGCGCTTATCATCCCCCAACATGATTGTTACGAATCACGACGCTACCATGTTCCCATCATTCAAGCTACCATCCGACAACCCAAAAAAGCCAAAGTACCTCAAGTTCGACCGCATTCTCGCAGATGTCCCTTGCTCGGGCGACGGTACCATACGGAAGAATGCGGGCATATGGAACAGCTGGAGCCCTAGTAACGCACTCGGTCTTCACCAGACCCAGATCCGGATCTTGGCTCGTGCTCTTCAGATGCTGAAGCCTGGCGGCAGGGTAGTATACTCTACCTGCAGCATGAACCCCGTCGAGAACGAGTCCGTCATTGCAGCGGCCATCGAGCGATGTGGAACCGAGAACGTGGAAATTTTGGACTGCAGCAACGACCTGCCAGGCCTTAAACGCACACCCGGCATGACTTCGTGGAAGGTGATGGATAAGTCCCACCGGATCTGGAGCAGCTGGGAGGAGGTCAAGAAGTTTGCTGCGGAAGAGAACGATGGTCTCATACCAGGAAAGCTTGTGCCGACCATGTTTCCTCAGACGACAGGCGAGACTACACCCTCCATTCCTTTAGAACGATGCATCCGGATCTACGCACACCAACAGGACACTGGTGGCTTCTTCATTGTCGCGCTGCACAAAAAGAAGGAGTTCAAGTTGAAGCCAGAGAACTGGAAAGACATTGCCGACAAGTCTGAAGCGGAAGCTGTCAAGACCGACGACTTGACTGCCGACGCTCCCAAGGCTGAGGAGACAGAAATCAAGCCCGAAACTAGTGAGCAAACAGAGGATATCGATATGGCCGAAGTCGTGGACACCGAGACACCAACAGTCACGAGAGTCGAAGCGTCAGAAAGCAGCAAGACCGAGGAAACCGTCAATCCTCTGAAACGAGCTCACGAGGATGATGAAGAGCAGTCGCAAGCGAAGCGTCCACAGACCGAGGCCCCCACCGCAGCCAATGGAGACCAGGGCATCAAGGAGGAGAAGACAGGCGATGCTACTTCAGAATCGAAGCCACAACCTACCTCCGACGGCTACGGCGACAAAGCTGCGAAGCAAAAGAATAAGGAGCCGGTCGAGGAACCATTCAAATACCTGGCTTCCGATAATGATGCCATCGTGAATATCCAGAAGTTCTACAGCATTTCTCCACGATTCCCATCTGACCGTTTCATGGTCCGCAACGTGGCAGGTACGCCATCGAAAGCCATCTACTACACAAGCGGCCTTGTTCGAGACGTTTTATCATCAAACGAGAACCGTAACATCAAGTTCGTGCACGGAGGCGTCAAGATGTTCATGAAGCAAGATGCCCCAGCTCCCGACGTTTGCGGCTGGCGCATCCAGAGCGAGGGCATGCCTATCCTGCAGGGCTATGTTGGCCCGGAGCGGGTCGTCATCCTGCGTACAAAAGAGACTCTCCGGAGGCTTCTTGTGGAAATGTTCCCTCGCATTAACGATGACCACTGGAAGAATCTCAATGAGGTCGGCGAGCAAGTGAATAAAGTCGGCATGGGCTGCCTGGTGCTGCGCGTGGAACCCGAGGGTGGAGACCCGGATTTCTCGGAGAGGATGGCGCTGCCTCTGTGGAAGAGCTTCCAGTCTCTGAACCTGATGCTGCCCAAGGAGGACCGATCTGCGATGCTGCTCCGTATCTACAATGACACCTCCCCACTGGTGAACACCATGCTCAACAGGAAGAAGGAGAGTGAAGATTCAGTCGAAGAGGAGGCGGATGAAGAAGTCAAGGAGGACGCCGACGTGCCCAAGGAGGAAACAGAGACTGTGGCCGCTGACGAGGGCGAGACGGCTGATGTCAAGATGCAAGATGCCTTAAATGGGGAAGTAGTCGTGCCTGAGGCGAAGGACCAAAGTGCAGGAGCCTAGGCGGCCACCCAACAGTCGTCTCAAATGATTGGTCTCGGTCACAGCAACGACATGACGCGCAGGCCCAAGAGGATCGCCGATTCTCCAGTTGACGATGCTAAAGCAGACTGGCCTGCCAAGAAAGTCAAACTTGAGGATTACGAGGCAGAGCGTCAGGATGAGTACAGATTGCTCCGCGCAACTGAAATCATACGACGCAGCGTCTGGCACGGGGTCGTCTTCACGATGTTTCCGGGACCCACAGCAGGTTACGATCATGTGATCTACAGTATCTTCATTTGTCGAAACTAGATATATGCCAGTTTCATACGACATATGGGGAGCTCACGGGGCTTGGCTAAACGAGCAGACCAAGGACCGAGGCATAGCCTTCACTAGACTAACAGAAGTGACGGGGAAAACGTACCCAGATGAATTAGAAATATCGTCAAACAGCCCCTAGCTTCCGAATATCTTTGGTGGGCGACTCGCAGCGAAATGTGTCTGAGCATTTGACCTCGTCGCAGTGATCATGTGCCGGTCTGATTTGAGTGGTCTCATCAACCGAACGTGAGTCTTTCCCAAGGTTCCTAGCCCCATTCAAGTGAATTTTACCCGCAATCCGGTGCTAATCCTGCACAATTGGGTTCGAGACAAACAGTTCATGTCCAATCCCGTGACGTGTATCCTAATCTCATCCTGCGGGCTGCCGCAGCTGGCAGATGCCAGCCTTGTCATGTGCAGTATCTGATTCGCCGACTCTGTCGAGCCCGTTTGCACGGAGGAGGGGCAATAGCGGGTGCGCGTTTGGGTGCGCGTTTGAATCACATGCTTATAATGGACAGGACTTTACCGTCACTTTAAAAATTCTGCTCATCAGAGCAAACCTCCGCCGATGTATGTTTCACTCCACCGCTGGCCACGAGGTTACGGTCTTGGAAGTGGTTCGAGGTCGAGCATCGATTTCGAAATGTCTGCAGTGACAGAGACTCTAGTATGCCACACCGCCTATGAGGTGAGGCAATACAAGGCCGCGACAGACTATGCCGTCCACTGGATCGTACAAACCTCCACGGCCCACGGCTTCAAAGAGCGGTGCGGCGTCCCTTTCCAATACCCCTTTCTCCTCTCCCGAAGTTGTCCACTTTATGCTGTATGAAGTTGAAGTCACACCCGCTGACCTTCATCTCCTCTTCTCCAGCCATCTTGGAAGTCCTCTCAGTTCTCAGACCCACCTCGTCGAGGCCAGCCCTCCCCAACGACCCCATAGACAAACCCCCAGCTGCAAAAACCTCGTCCGACGCTCCGAATTCCTCTCCACCCACGCCATCCCCGTCCCACGCACCGTGCTGAGCGCCCTCGACAAGGCAATCCGACTGCGCAGAGGCGTCGGGTCGCTGATCCGTGCCTTTGGCCGCCCGGACGCGGCCTCGGATGCGACACACAGCATGTTCGTGGACGCTTTGGAGGAGGCGCGAGAGCTTTTGCGCGCGATCCCTCGCCAAGATGCTGGTCTTTCGGCAGGCCCGGACACTTGCAGGAAGGAGGCGCGTCTGTATGGGGTGAACATATACGAGAGACTGCGTGTTTACGAGACTATCGAGCTGGAGGGCATTGATGTGAAGGATGTTGGCGGAGAGGCTACTGTGCTGGACGTGCATGACCCAAGGGATCATGAGCCACCGGCTACCAACACAGACAACGCTCTCACATCCGCAAACGTCCCGACAACCCTTGACGAATTCCTTGACGTCTTTATTAAGCATCTCATCGACGCCATCACCAATGATTTCAGCCCACGTCACGCAGTCATGGTGGTGTTCTTCACCGGCTTCACAACGGACTGGCCCCAGCACAGCGAGCAGCAACGGGCCGATAACCTGGCTCATGTTATGATCGCAACGAGCAGGGCTATCGACTCGGTCCGTGCCCTGGAGATGAGAGCCGAGCTCTTCCTGGCCGATTTCACTCGGCGGAACCCTGGTCACGACCGCACTTGGGTGGCTGAGGTGAGGAAGTACTTGAGAGTGTTTGCGGTATACAAGGGGAAGATTGCGAGGTTTAGGAAAGAGCTTGTGAAGGAGGAGGCTTGGACCGGGGAGCGGGTGAGGAAATTGATGAGGTGGATGGCGGAGAATATCATGAGATACGTGGGGCTACACTTCACAAATCTGCGAATATGGCAACAAGACAGGATGGCTGAGCTCCCGCCGCATATTCTGGTGATCATGGGCTAGGATTGTGAGACTAGCCCCTGGGATGATGGATGTGACCAGACACAGACCTAGCAGCTCTAGAATAGCTATGGCTTCAGAGAAGACTCATTTCGTGAACGGGGGCTGAACGCATCGCGTCTCTCTCCAGGAGGTTACGAGCGCTTGACTTGGCTAGACATGAAATTTGATCGGACAACCTATGATACCCAGCTCAGGCATCCGAGCATATTCCAACGGTCCATCCACCTCGAAATCATTTGTGTTCTCTAGAACGACCTTCAACATGATCTGAATAGATCTATAGCAAAACACCATCAAGTCAGTATAGTATCGAGTTTGCTGGGTAGACACAAAGGGGAATATCTTACAGCCTAGCCAATGGCATGCCGGCGCACTGATGCCGGCCACGCCCAAACCCCAGATGAGCTTTGATGTTGTGTCTGTTGAGAACAAACTGATGAGGGTCATCGACTACAGCTGGGTCGCGATTTGCTGAAGTATACACGAGGGTGATCGGCTCTTTTGGGCGAATGGTCTGCCCGTGGAGGCATAGCTCCTTAGAAGCTGTGCGAGCGAAGCCTCGATACGGAGAGTACAGACGGATGAACTCCTCGGTGGCTGCAGGAATCAGAGACGCATCCTCGCGTAGTGTCCGTTGGAGTTCCTGGTCTTCTGCAAGATGTTTGCAGATGCTTCCGATCAGGATGGGCGGAGCGACGATTCCAACGACGAGAGCCTGTCTGATGCAGCCCCTGCATCCAGATTTTAGCAGCAAGAATCTGCAGTCATTTCTGGGCAGCGAGACTCACACAAGATGCTCCTCGTTCAGAGGATTCCCTTCCGCATCCCTCTCCAACAGCAACGACGAGGCCGGGTCCTGATGACCCGGTCAGCATATCCCTCGAGGCCTTACAATAGGAGAAGCAACCCAGCCGGTGGTCAGCAGATGGTCGTCCTCACCTCTTCGGGATCTTGAGGGTTCTCCCTCGGTCTGCCAACACCGCACAAGCTATATCGTACATTATAGCTGAATTCGCCGTGACAGTCTCTGCATCTCGCATCCTCCATGCATTCAACCACTTAGCAGCCGTCTTCGCCAACTTCGGCGCCACGTCCTCGTCCAGATTCAGCCACGCCGCCTCGATCCACGCCGCGAAGTTGGCCCCAAATCCAGCACTGATGTCGCCGCGTCCCTCGCGGAGCAGTGGCGCCAGCTCGTGCCGAGCGTGCCTCTCCAGCGCCGGGGCGATTCGCTTGAGCCGTGAGGGCTTGAGTGTCCGTTTCAGGGCCGTCTTGAACGGCGTGTGATTTGGGGCGTCGAAGTTCAGTGGTGGGCGGCGAATACCTCGTGGGTCGCTGGGGACGACCGTTTTGACGGACGAGATGAAGGTCGAGGAGTCCATGGCGGCTTGCTTGACGTCTTCATATCGGGTCATGAGCCAAAAGCCGCCGTACTCATTTGTCCATATCACAGGGCATTTGGAACGGAAGTGGTCGTATTGTTGGTAGATGGCTTCGGGGTCATTGCTGATTACCGCACTGGACTTGTCGATGTCGATGGTGGCATCCTCATCGTCCGGCAACATGGTCCTGAGCGGCTATGGTGTCCTCAAACGGGTTCCGGGTAGAATCCTGGTGATTCTTCGGGTTAAACTGCGAGAAACAAGACTGGGAAGATAGGGCTCCGGATGAGTCTGACTGCAAGGTACGATTGTGCATAGCCTAATTATATCACGACTAAATACTGTAGTACAGAATCGGAAAGCAGCTCGCTTCTGTGGCTCCCAAGGCTGCTTACTTGGTAGAAGAAGCACAAGATTCGCCGAGACCGTTGGCAAGTACCGAAGCTGCGTGCCGTCTCTTACACAGCAATACCGCGTTGGTTCTGCCACACTTCTGTCCGGTACCTGCGGGGTGCCTACTTATTGACAAAGGAGAATTTTGCAATGGTCCCCCAATCCCCGTATAAGCGGAATAGACGCCCTGGTGAAGGCGGGGTGCATATTCAGCTGCATATTCGCACGAAAAGAGAATCTGGGTCTGGGGTAACGAGCGGGCGGGGCCCCCAGGCGACGATCCGCATGCCCTGGGGAGCCTTGGGCGATGAGGGCCGCCCTTTTGTAGAAGCCAGCTTTGTGGGAGAATGTATTTATGGACTAGTCGCCAGCCCAATCTTGCATTCTCTCACCTGAGGATCTCAGAAGCTGCCCTCTGCTTTAACTCCTTACCCTACAACGCTACGAGGACATCCAAAATGGACAAGAAGATAAACGTTGTCCAGAAACACGTTGAGCTCGTCACCCAAAATGGGAGGGCGGGACAGCAGCACTATGAGCCCAGGACAGGTGAAGAAAAGTCTTTCGAAAAGCGAGTCAATTTGAAGCTGGATCTGACCGTCGTTCTGGTACTTGCCATTGGATTCATCGTGAGTGATGTCGACCACAATCCATGAGCGTATGCTTAACAAAATTAATAGTTCTGCGGTATCGACAAGACGAATGTTGGTTTTGTGGCCACAAGCAGCTTCCTCGAGGACGCGAATCTCCAGAAAAACGATGTCGAGAACTCGTTGTCACTGGTCAGTTTCTAGAACGAGCCGGGAGCATGGCAGATTCACGTGGACTGAAAAGATGCATGACAGTTTTCCGCGACATACGTCCCTCTCCAGCCTCTCTCAACAGCCATGGCTCATCGTCTCGGGCCACAATACTGGATCCCCATGCAGCTCATCGTCTGGGGCGCCATCTGCATGGCCCACGCAGCAATCAGCACCCGCGCCACCTTGATTGTACTGCGGCTCCTGCTCGGCATGGCCGAGGCGGGCTTCACTCAGAACGCTTTATACTACTTCTCCACCATGTTTCCCAAGTACAGCGTGGGCTGGCGCATGGGCCTGTTCACCGGCATGTACTCAGTGGCCGGAGCGTTCGCGGGTCTCATTGCCTATGGAATGCTTCAGATTGAGACGCCTCGGGTCAAAGGGTGGCAGTGCGTGTTTCTACTGGAGGGTGGCGTGACTATACTTGCTGGGTTCCTTGCTTTGTTGGTCTTGCCCACGAAGTTGGAGACTGCGTGGTTTCTCTCGCCTACGGAGTGAGTGCATGCTGTGCGTAGAATGAGCTGGATCTGGCTGGGACCCAAGAGACTGTTGATATCAATGGGGGCAATATCACCAGCAGAGACATTTAGGATTTGGCCAAGGATTGGAAGAAGCTCTTTATCGTTCTCTGCAACATGCTTGCAGTCTTACCAGTGACGGCCTTCACCACATTTCTACCTCTCATCGGTCAGTTCCACTTCGTCACCTGCCCAAGCAGTAAGGCCATGCTAACAGATTTCGAGTGGCTTGAATGGGCTATGAGGGCAATACTGCAACTCTCATGAGTGTCCCCCCGTTCGTCGCGTAAGTATTCTTGCTTTCCATCTCGTGGTCCTTGTACCATCTGCTGACTGTCGAGCAGAGGCGTCATTGGTTTGTTGGTCATCGTGTACGCAAGTGACAAACACAAGGAGCGATCTTTCCACATCCTTGGAGGCATGGCGCTTGGTCTGGTCGGATGCATCGTCATGGCCGCCTCATCATTAGAACAAGAGAAACTGCGGTACGGATTCTCCCATGTATGCATGACTGGCATCTTCATCGGTGGCCCGCTTGTTGCAGCCTGGCTTGCTGGCAACACACCTTGGAGGGGCACAAGATCCGTCGTCTTGGGCGTCAACGGCTGGAGCAATCTTACTGGACTCATTGCTGGGCAGTTATTCAACGCGAAATATGCCCCAGTTTGTAAGTCCTCGCAGCTCCTCCAAATTGACCTGGTTGTAGATTCCCCTCGAGACTTTCTACTAATTCCAAACAATTTTCAAGACGAGGTACCCCTAACTATAACTGTCGTTCTCATGGCAGTGGGTATGGTTGGATTTGTCTTTGTTCGATTTATGTACACACGTGAGAACACTAAGCGACTGAATATCATTGAGGACTGGACCCCGAATCAATTTGAGGAAGAGGCAGGCTCAAAGGAGCGTCGTGGAGACCAACGGCGCACATTCATCTATGGCTTGTAGGTTATTTCCTGCCCAGTATACGGGTGCTTGGGAGCGGCAGATATGTGCAATGGTACATGGAGCTATAGTTCAAGTGGTCCCCAGGTAGCCTTGGAAATCAAGAAACGCATTGAGGAATTACGCTTCTGAGGCTGTTGGTGGTGAAACGGCAGCAGGGATGGCATTTCCACCTTCGAATGCTACAGATATAAGGATTCCGTCTCTAAAGTTCTCCTAGCATTCACAGGAGGAACTCAGAACCCATCGTCATCGTCAGCATACCTACATAGGTAGCGATCAGGTATCGCCTTCACCAGTCAGTTATTGCACCCACACATCTCCCCAGGTCAATGTTTTCCAGGGTCATCATGGCGGTGCTTTTATTCTTGTTCGCATTTAGTCTGTGGGCTCGCGCCGGCACAGTAGGCATCGCAGGCTGGGTCTCGCGATAGCCTCACTTTTGTCGTTCCAGGAACTAGCCTGCGAGGGCTCACCCCACCCAATAAATTCTGATTTCCCCTGCGCGGCGTATGTGATGCGTGGTCAAATGCATGCGTTTCTGTGACGCCGGTACTGAACTTCACTTACTATAGCGAGGGAGATGCGAGTTCAAGTCAGCATTGTCCGATGTCAGAGGAGAGAAACGCTGCCAGATGCCGAATAATATGTACATGGTACATAGAACAATAATACTGGGGACCTGTCACCCTGGAACCACTGCTATATAGCGAACCCACATAACCAACATACTTGACCCTCCCAACATACAGAGTACTTGACCCAACTCCATGCCGTCCAACTTCATTCACATCACCTCTCTCGCTGCATATTCAATCTATAATAATAGCTGGGAAGTTCTGCGAGGCGCCCACTGTACTCCGCGTGATCAGCCCGTGCAGGTGGATCACATCAATACTTAAGTTGGTCCTGGTCACAAGCCAATACTAACCGGGTCACAGCTGACACAGTCAATCAGGTGTTGGCAGGTTCTCACTTGATCGGCTGTCACAAGAATCAAACCTGAATGAACCAACCACGTTTTATTCGATTGCTCATATGGAGATGTGCCGCCACAGATAAAGGTTGCTTGGGTGTTGGCCTTGACTGTGGGCTGTTCATACCCGTGGGCAGTGGTGGTTGGCAGTACAATTGTGGATACACAGACAACTTTGACATGTGAGGCTCGTATAGAGACAATGAATGAGTGAAGTCAACAAAAAACGTTTTTGATGACTATGTAGGTCACCTGCAAGTGCACATATCATGGTGTTCTTGCTTCGCTGCTCTTGTGTGCTCTATATTAACCATCTCAATCTTCCCCCATCAATGCATCATTTTTCGAAAATCAGTAGCAAGCCCTGTTCTCTGTTCAAGATCTCCTCTCCCACCCGCAACAACTAGAACAATCAAATCCATCCTGAAACTAGGTACAGACCAGTTCCGACAGGCAAAATGTCTGACAGTGACAGGCGATGGTCAGACCCACACAATAGACACCGGAGCTACCAGCCGCCTCTTGCAAATGCAAACGCAGATGTAGGCCCAGACCAAGGCGCACACCAAGGCCCAGACTACGAAGAGCAGTTTTCAAACGAGCCTCATCCATCGGGCGGATCTTTCAGTCCTTATTGGAACATGACGAGCATAAATAACGAAGTGGAAAACATGTATGGAGTACTATTGGATAATCAAAGATCTGCCGCAACAGTACCAGCTGCCAACCCGCCATACAACGCCCCGGAAAGCTTTCAAAATTACCCAGGCGTTGCAGGTTTTTCGGCGGCTCGTCCGGTATACGCAGACATTCCACCTTCCGTAGGCTCTTTTGGTCAATCGCATCCCACGGACCATCATTCAAGCTACGTAAACACGGCCGGTTATCCGGCTGCTTCAGCACACCCAGTCACTTCAGCCTCCGCAGGCTATTGGGGCCCCCACTCTGGAACTGATGCTCGCTACAATGAATATACCGAGGTCGATAATTCGAGAAGACAACTAGCACCTACAGACCCCATGTCGGTGCCGGTGACTTGTGTTCAAGCAGCCCCAAACTCACGTCGTGGTGATGCTTACCTAGCTGGGCGCATAAAGCTGGCAACACACCCGGCGGTCATGGACATATGGCGGGATCATACAGCGCCTCTTTCTCAATTGTTGGCGGAAGAGACGAACGAGTGGCGGAAAAACAATCCAGATAAGGTAATCATAGAGTGGTCTGAGGTTATGGAAGCCGTGAAGCTGCGCCGTCCTGACATGCTACCTGACGAACGTACGTATTGGACTGAAACGCATGTGGAATATGAGTACATTCGACAGGAATTCGAAGCGAAACGGATTGATTTTATCTAACCCCTACGCAGAAGCTAAGTCAACTCAAGCCATAGGGACCGGATCTTAGCTTGTGCAGGAATATATCAGACCATGGCTTGTGACTATAGCAGCTCGCAAGCCGCGCAAGCGGCTCAAGCTTATGGGGTGGACACTACTCAAGTTGGAATATCCACATTATCCACATCTGCTTTTGGAAGCACTATATCTATGCGGCGTTGGAGTTTGTCTGTTTTTTCAGCGGTTGAGCTCGCCATGATGAGGAGGGCACGAACAGATAGTTTTGATTGTTGTTGGGGAGGTTGCGCGTTCTTCAGTTGTTGCGTTTATTTGTCTTCCAACATGTACTGTACTGATCAGGTAATTAGCGCCATCGTTTTATGTCGTTTCGTTTAGGTAGTTTAGTGCGGGTATCAAAGCATATGCGTGTGTTTCTACTTTGGTACATGAAAGGTAGGTGCCTGGATCCCTAGCCGATGTGACGCCGGTACTGAATTCCGCTTACAGCGAGCGGCTAAGTCCTGTAATAGCGAGGGAGACGCGAGTCCGAGTGAGCCTTGTGTCAGGAGAGGGAAAGGCTGGAAGATGCCGAATCACCCAGCCCAGCAGAAGTACCAAGAAACGACCAATCGCCCTTGGCAAGCTTCGAGTGCTTGATTAGTTTGCCGACGCAGACGAAGCTTTTTGTCGAGAATCAAACGACTTGGTGGTCCCTGCAAGGGCCCTCTCATTTCCCTATATCGAAAAGGCCCCTCCCGATGTGGCTCAGCTGGCCCGGGCCACGCTGGGGTCTGGATCGTATCGCAGAATTGTGGATCTCACGATGGAGACAACCACCCGGACGTCGACTGTTTTGGGACGCACTGAAGAACTCCTTTTGGGGAGTCGCATTCCACTTGCATTTGATGTCGGCTTTGACCCCTCCATTTGCCAAAGTATTCGTGCGTGGCCCAAGGCCGCAAGGATGTACAAGCGAGGTTCTCGCCAGGATCGTGACCGACGCCAGCGACTATATCTGTGGGCGGCTCTGGCATTGATCTGTCTCCTCCTCCTTCCTTCTGTCACCCGTCTATCTTTCTAGGTGCTGCGGTGTAAGCAAAGGTCATCACTCGTTCTATACCTTTGCCCACAGTCTTTCGCTTGTTCTTGTCTTTACACTCTCTTTTCCGTTAACCTCATTACAATAATTGGCCTACCAGCTACATATTTGTGGCCTAATAACATAATTAATACTTCACCATGCCTTCTCTCACACAAAAGCTTGCACTCCTCCTGGCCACTGGCGCCATCCAAAGCGCATCAGCCTTGGACGCAGCAGGATGGCGCAACCAGAGCATCTACCAGGTCCTCACGGACCGCTTCGCCACGGACGACGGTAGCACACCGTCGTGTGATGCTTCGCAGGGCCTGTACTGCGGTGGCACGTGGAACGGTATCACGTCCAAGCTGGACTATATCCAGGGCATCGGTGCCACGGCCATCTGGATCTCGCCCGTCGTCAAGAACGTCGAGGGCAACTTTGCCAACGCCGGCGAGGCCTACCACGGCTTTTGGACTGAGGACCTGTACTCCCTCAACCCGCACTTTGGCACCGAGGCAGACCTGAAGGCACTTGCCGCGGCACTCCACGCTCGTGGCATGTACCTGATGGTCGACGTCGCGCCGAACCACGTGGGTCTTCCCACCGCCGCCGACGTCTTTGACAACTTCATCCCCTTCAATGATACTTCGTACTTCCACGACGAGTGCGATATTGTGTGGAACAACCGAAAGTCCGAGCAGCTCTGCTGGCTCCAGGGCCTGCCCGACCTGCGCACCGAGGACGACAACGTCCGCCAGGTGTACTCGGCATGGATCAAGGATCTCGTGACCAACTATTCCATCGACGGCATCCGCATCGACACGGCGCTGGAGATCGAGCCCGAGTTCTGGACCGAAGGCGGCTTCAAGGACGCCGCCGGCGTGTTCCTCCTCGCGGAAATCAACCACAGCAACCCGGACACACTTGCCCCGTACCAGCAGTACGTCGACGGGTACATGGACTTCTCGAGCTGGAACTGGTACATAGAAGCCTTCCAAGCCGTCAACGCAGACTTCTTCGACCTCTACAACGGCACCAACCAGCTCGCAGCCATGTCCAACATCGACCCATCCCTCTTCGGCTCCTTCGTCGAGAACCACGATCAAGTCCGCTTCCCCTACCGCAACGGCGACCTCGCGCTCGCCAAGAACGTCGCCAGCATCGCCATGCTGCGCGACGGCATCCCCATCATCTACTACGGGCAGGAGCAGCACTTTGACGGCGGCGCCGTCGCGCAGGCCTCGAGCCGCGAGGCGCTGTGGGCCAACCCCACGGGCTACGACGACACCTCGGCGCTGTACGGCTGGCTGCAGCAGACGAACAAGGTGCGCGCGGCGGCGGCGGCGGCGAACGCGGCCTTCCTGACGACGCGGACGGCGGCGGTGTTCTACGAGAACCCGGCGGACCGCAGCGGCGTGATCGGGTTCAGGAAGGGCCAGATGTTCTCCATGTTCACGAACGCGGGCGCGGACGCGGGCGAGGCCGAGGTTTACTACGCCATCCAGAAGAAGGTGCACGGGTATTCGGCGGGCGCGGTGGTGGTTGACGTGCTGAACTGCGTGAGGCACACGGTGGGCGCCAAGGGCCGGCTGTGGGTGCAGATGCCTGACGGGGGACTGCCGCGTGTGTTTTTGCCTGAGGAGCAGATCGATGGGCTGTGCAATAATGTGACGGAGGCGGTGTACACTGCGCCGAGTTACTATGCGATCGATACTGGCAATGTGTTTACATTGCAGTCTTGAAGCAGGAGGAGATGGACGCCGGGAACGCTGATGGGTCTGGAAGTGTGATGTGATAGTAGACGCGACGGGACAGTGTATATACTGGGTGTAAGATATGTGCTGAACACGAATAATGTTGTATACAAACGCTGTTAGATCCACAGCATCTCGAAATGCTTCAATTGAAGTCGTTGAAGTCGAGATGAAGTATTCCAGGGGGGTGCTTGTAAGATTGGCGGCAGGGATCCAGCTGCTTTCTACTCTGCTCCGAGCCCTGTCGATTACCACGATACGCTATCGATAAGCAAAACGTCGTCGAAGGGTTTGCAATTGACTTACCTCTGTTGACGCACACCCAACTGCTGATCGCCTCTGCAACACCCTCAATTCGACCTACCATCTTCGTCAACACCGTCCGCGATCATGCTGTGCCGCCACGCCGCCCGCGCAAGCACACGCGCCCTCAATGGACCCGCCCGCGTCCAGCTCCTCGCCCGCGGCTCGACTGCCTTCGTCGCCAGCCCACCAGCAACAACCAGCGCACACCTGCAGCACGTCGCCGCGTTCAGCAGCACCAACATGGCTCGCTTCGCACGCACAAGCAAGTTCTTAGCCTACACCAGTCCCAACCTGTGGAGCCCGAATCTGCCCACCGACAACGACCCAGGCGCGCCAACCGTCGAGGAAATCATCACAAAGAAAACCACCCTCTGGGAGCCGTGGCAGGTGTCCGACCTGCCGCCCAACGAGCAAGAAGCCTACAACACGCACGGCCCTGACTACGTAGCGCATCTCGGCCCGGTCGAGGCGGTCGCCGCGCTCAAAGCCGCCAAGGGTCGTCGGTCCGCCGAGGCCATCGAGCGTCAGATGCTGCGCGATGCGGGGCTGAGAGAGGAGCTCTGGTACCGCGCCCACGTCCTGCAAAGACCCCGGTGGCGGGCGCTGGAGGCGGAGGTGATGGAGGGGTTTGCGCGGCGCGACCTCGCGATTTTGGAGCTGACGGATGAGGAAGAGAAAAAGGCTGCCGGGCACGAGCTGTTTATGGATCGTAAGGAGTGGCGAAACAAAAAACGCTTGCCCAAGAAAAACGAGATGTACAAGGAGATTGTGCGGGAGCTGGAGCAGGAATTATCCTCGTGATGTCGTGGTGGACCAGAGACTCAAGAGGTCTCATGCGCCAGCCATGCTGGTCGTTTGGAGTATAAGACAGAGATGAGGTCACTATAGAGTCTTCTGCTGAGCCTCATCACCATTTGCGACAGCTTTTGTATCGCCTTCTGTCTCGATACACTACAGTCAATGTACAATATCATGCATCTGCTCTCTCTATGTACTTGATTCGTCAGCCTGTTTTGTGGGCATGCAGACACGTTAAGAAGCCCGAACCATTTTGTGCACCTTGTCTAGCAAACGCCATCGACCATTTCATGACCAACTCCCAAGCAGATTTGGCCTGATCCGACTTGAAAGGGCGAATTGATGCCACACTGCCAAAGAAAAACTTCAGCTCAGTAAACCACGCCCTGAATCTTAGACGCCATATCACGCCCTTTAGTTTCAGTCACATCTCGTGACCCCAGAACAGCAAAGCGTTTCTAAACTCAGACCCATCCCAGCCCCCCAAAACGCCTCAATCCACTCATCCAGCCCATCATCCCTACTACTATCCATCCAGCGCCGGCGCCAGAACAACCGCATTGAACCGAATATCCTCCCCGCCCCCCTCCACAAACCGCCGCGGGCCCAGCAGCAGCGCCTTCTCGCTCAGCACGTCCTCGTCCGCCGCCAGCTCGCCGCGCGCCAGCGGGCCCTTGCGCCGTCCGTCCAGCTCCCACAGCGTCTTGCCGTCGTCGCCCTTGACGAAGCACACGTAGTGCAGGTCGACGTCGTCCGTCGCCTGCGGCGCGGCGGTGTCGCCTTGGGAGGCCGCGGCGTGGTGTGCGCGCGCGAGGTCTTGCGAGGTTTCGAGGAGGCGCGAGCGCGCGGCGGGGTCGAGGGGGAGGGCTTCTTTGAGGAGCTTGTCGAGGGCGGAGTCGGGTTCTACGGGCACGGGGAGCAACATGTAAAATTAGTTTATGGCTTCGTTCATACCTGGTGCCGTGGCTGCTGATGTGCTGTATTGTGTTATACGTACGGATGCTTTTCTTCGCAAGCCCATTGGTAACAGCATGCAGCAGCCCCATCATGCCGCACGCATTGCGAATCGTCTGCTTGAACCACACGACGGGCTCGTCAGCGCCACTGGCGCTGTACTCGGGCAGTGTGGCGTCCTCGGCGAGGCGAGTGCTCTCGTAGGCGGCCGAGACGGGGAAGACGAGGAGCAGGGCGTGCGCGGGGCGCGGCAGGAAGGCGAGGAGCTCGGGCTCAGTCAGGCTGTAGACGTCGTGCACGGCGAGATCGGACTTCAGGCCCAGGTCGTGGAGGAGGGTCGTCATGAGCTCAGGATTGGCTTCCAGGGGGATGAAGGCGACGCGGCCTGAAGTGTCGGTGGTGGTGGCCGGGGTCGTCATGGTTGCTTTTGGGGGCTTTGAATAGTTCGTGAGATGCTGTCCAGAGTTGGAAGGAGAAAGACTCTGTGATGCCGTGTATGGTATTGTGTTTATGGGAGGTCAAAGGTAGAATGCCAGCTTTGATTTGCGTCGATGCCTACAGTAGGCAGTAGCACTGCAAAAGAATCAAGCTATGTCATCATCAGCATGGAGTACCTAGGCAGGAGGTACTTTGCGCGTTCCAAGCTACCCCGCCACGCCACATCAGGCCCACAGCTTGCCTGCAGTGCATATGCAAGGGCCTGTGAAACCTCTTCAAATGTTTCCAGGTTCACAGTACTACCTGCCTAGGTACTGAATACATCAATTAGTACCGTAAATACTTTCTTCGGGACTTGGGAGTATAAAGTGCCTGTTGCTTGTGATGCAACACCATGTCTTGATAGCAGCATGATATAATACAGTTTGTCTATGGTCTGGTTTCTGTACCTGTACCGAAAATGACAACCCTTGTCCTCTGTGATGCAGTAAATCGTATCCAAATTCATCCTCTGCCCCTGAACAGCCGTCCCCACGGCTTCCTCACGGGTGAAGGTCCTTCTGAGTAGAAACATTTGCATCACCGCTAAGCCCACCGAGTAGCGGCGCATCCGGTGTCCTCCGCTGGTCTTGCTCGTGTGTGTAGCTGGCCGACGAGTACGAATCATTTTCGTGCTCCGCAAACACCGCGGTCGACCGCAAGTTGGCCTTCCGCGCGGCGCGACGGGCATCAGCAACACGACTTCTCCGCTTATCGGGCGAGAAGTTCAGCGAGGCCAGATACTCGTCGATCTTCTCCTCGACCTGTTCCTTGACGTGGAAAGCCAGCGCCTGGCTACGGAAGACGCCCGCGTACCGGTAGCTCAGCCAGAGGTACAGCACCACCGCCTTGTGCAGCGCCTCGAGGTGCTGCAGGTACTTTTCGGGACCGGGGGGGTAGTTTTCCTTGGTGTGGTCGAGGATTTCGAGATGGAACTCCGGGATGGCCAGCAGGTCGCCGTTCGTGTTGTATGCAATGCGCCTGGCTAGTGCCCGCACGATTGCCGGCATGTTGTAGTCTCTCATGGCACAAGGTGCGTTGATAAATATGCACCGATCGTGAACGGTCAGGGGAAATGGCTGAATCTGCTCGGCCATTTCGAGGTTGTTCTTGAGCTGACACATGTGAAATCGGCCTGGAAGCCTTGCAATATCCCGCAATCGTAGAAGGATGAAGGCGAAGGGCGTTCCGGCCGGGAAGTAGGACGAGAACTTCTCGATCATGGTGCTTGGTGGGAACAAGCCGGCGGTCTGTAGCGGCTCGGCCTCTTGTTGAAACGACCCATGGACTATGTCCAAGTCCACCTCTTCCAATGTGGTGACGAAACCGCCGCTGTCCTGCTTTTTAGCGACGACGGCTCCTGTCTTTGCGTGGGCAGCTTCGCGGTTCGCTTGTGTCGCCGTCCTGAATCTGCCAGCGCGGCCTCCAATCTGCTTCAACTCCGGAATCGTCAAGAATCGTGTTTTGACGCCGTCATGCTTGCTGACAGTCTCGAAAACCACTCGCTTGACCTCGAGGTTCAACCCCATGCCAATGGCATCACTCGCTGCGAGGAAGTCGTAGTCATTATCGGGATCATTGAACAGAGCAGCTTGTTGCGCTCTGCTCTCCGGGGGCAGACCGCCGTACACAATGGCGCACCTCTTCCCGGTGGCTTCTTCGATGCCAGATTTCAAACCGTGGAGATTGAGTCTTGAAAATGAGACAATGGCATCTCCTTTCCTTAGGTTCTTGAAGTCGCCGTGCAAACTCTCCTGCATGGGCTGTAGGCTGCTGAGCCGCTTATATTTGTGAACGATGACCTCGTCCCCCATCTTGGCGCAGAGAGCCTCCACGAGAGGGACAGCCCGTTCCTCGCCACACAGGTGGACTTCTTTGGCCTGCACACCAAGAACTGCCTGAGTCCAAGCCCAACCTCGACTCTCGTCACCCATCATCTGGATCTCGTCGATGACGGCAACATCGACACGCTGGTTGAGTGGCGTCATCTCCACGGTACAGCTTGCAAAGTAGTCTTCGTCACCCTCTGGTATTCTCTGTTCTTCACCGGTGACTAAAGCACAACGCTTCCCCTTGGCTTTGAAACGCGTGAATGTTTCGTGTGCTAGTAATCGCAAGGGACCGGCGTAAATACCCGTATTTGCATTTTCAAGGGCTTTCAAGGCATTGTATGTCTTGCCGGAGTTGGTCGGCCCCACATGCAGGTGTATCGTCCTTTGCATCGTCCGTGTCGCCGGGAACCATTCGTGGGGAAAGCGCATGTCGGCTAGTCGCTCGTGACAGTCGATGGCGTCTTGCGAAAGATGCTGCCTGACGATGAAACTGACGAAGGAGTACTGCAGCTCGGTGGCGAGGGCCTTGACATCGCCGTTGATGAAGGCATTGCGCCAGCTCCAGAAGTAAGGATTCTGTTGTCGTCCTGTAATTCCAGACCGAGACGCCAAGTCGAATGCCTTCTCGATGATATTCTTGAACAAGTGGGCCTCCCTGGACAGCTCTTTGTCACTTCGTATGCCGAGGGGCCTTAGTTCGGAAACTAGGTGGGGGTCGTGCGACATGGTTTGGAAGCGTGACAAGACAACCTTCTTGAAGAGGGCATATTTTTTCCCATCTGAGGAGGCTGGACCTCTATATGCGGTTGATCGTTTACGGCCTGCAGGGCCATCTTGTTTTTGTGCTTGAGTCTCGAGTCCAGTTCTAAGGTCTTGCAGCATAGAATCCGGGCCGCCGTTGAATTGTTCAACAGAGGGTAAAAATGGAGGTCGTTGTCCCTGCAAACTGTCAATGATCCACCCCCCCCCCCGAGATCTAACAGTAGCGAGCACTACTTTGTACATACCAAGAGCGATTGAATAGGACTGCGCCGTAAATTTTGAGTGCTTCTAAATCGCCTGGTGCCGGGAACAGAGGCAGCGTTCAGAACTGGAAGCAGAACCTGGGATCGCCTTTCAAGTGCCCGAGGAGATTTCCACACAGACTTCATGGCCGCAGTATGCTGAAGCCACTGAGGACATAGTGTGTGGGTAGAATAGAACGAGGAAGAATATGTTGAGGTTATTGGCGATGACGAGGGCGAGTGCAAGTCACTGTGTCGAGCCGAAGTCGCTGTCGCGCCTAGAATCTTTTTCTGCCGCTCCGCCCCGGCTGCCCGGATGCCTGCCGAGCGGTGAGACTTTGACGTCGTCATCAACAGTGACATCCCTGTCGGCCTCTTGCGACAACATCCTCGAACAGTGAACTCCAACAGTAACCTTAAACAGACGTCAAGCATTGGACAACCGTACAACCTACTCCTCTTTCCCTGTTCGTCCCTCAAACTTCACCAACTGCGACACTATTTATCCGCAAAACCGTGCACGAACCATGGCCTCCTCATCGACTCCGGCAACGCCGTTGCTTTAGTAAGAAGACAGCCCCTCTTCACCAAGAACTCAACCGTTTCTGGAGCACCCAAGACTAACACCCAACCTTCCCAACAGCTCCTGCATAGCCCACAACAGCACCATCCTCGCCGAGTGCACCACCTCCGCCTCCTCGCAAACCTCGTCCCTTGCCTCCATCATCCTCCCCAAAATTACCCACGACACGCCCCAAAAGCTCACGTACACCCACGGCAACCACCACATCCACTACCTGTCCGAGTCGCCCTCCGAGCACCCCCAAGATGCCGCCTCCGCCGGTGGCCTCACTTTCCTCGTGATCGCCGAGTCCTCCCTCGGCCGCCGCGTCCCCTTTGGCTTCCTCTTCGAGATCCGCAAGCGCTTCCTCGCGCAGTTCCCGCCGTCGGCGACCGACTTCGCCGACCTGCCCAACTACGGCGCCGCGTCGTTCAATGCCGACCTCAAGGGCCTGATGGTCGAGTACGGGACGACGAGCGGGGGCCGTGACGACGCTATCAACAATGCGCAGCGGGAGATTGACGATGTGCGGGGGATCATGACGCGGAACATTGAGGGCTTGCTGGAGCGCGGCGAGAGGATTGATCTGCTGGTTGACAAGACGGATCGGCTGGGCGGGTCGGCTAGGGAGTTCCGGGTCCGCAGCCGTGGGTTGAAGAGGGAGATGTGGTGGAAGAATGTGAAATTGATGGCGCTGCTGGCGCTGGTGTTCGTGCTGGTCATCCTGGCGATTGTGATTGCGGTCAAGACCTCCACTTAGCAGTCTGGTGGCGACTTGTTTGGGCTGGTTCTGCTTATGTTTGTGCTCATTGTGTTAGCCGCGGTGATTGCTGCCACCGTGGGGTCTTATTTTGCGAGCTGGCGTTTGGGATAGGGCTGTGATAAGCAGTATACTGCGTTTGGGATGGTGTACGATGATACTTTGGAAGCGTGTTCTCCCAGATTGATGGTTCTTGGAATATTGGAGGCGAGTTGGGAGGCGAACAAAACTATTCTTATCGGCTTCTTACGCATAGGATCACTTCTTCGCTGTCTTTTCCACAGAAATTGGATTTCTGGCCCCGTTTACTTCCTCAAAACTCTACAAAACTCCCCGCTCAATTCGAACATAATCATCAAGGACCTTTCATCAACCCTGTCTTCGCCGTAGGACCACCCCTAAGTATCCCAAATTCCTCTTCACGAACCCAATCACAATTTTCTCCTTCCAACAGCGACTTTGCCATATCATCTTTCCTGTCTCGGATCAGCGTCAATACCTCCTCCGCCAGCGCCAACAGCCGAGCAGAGTCAGGCTCTGGTTCAAAGTCCTCGCACTCCAACTCACGGTCTCTTATGGGCCCCGAAAAGAAAACAAAAATGCCGCTTTGCATTCGCCTTGATCCCGTAGCATCGTCGCGTGCGAAAGCCGGACCCAGAAGAGCCACCGATTGTTGACCTTGGCTTCGTGAACTTCGTCCATAAGCTCCTGGAGACAGGCAATCGTCTTCGAGGTTTCCTTTTCGTCAAACCAGAGTAATGCGCGGATAAGAATAATCCGGCAGTATCTGTCGTAGATCTTGTCTTTGACGCTGGAGATAGGCACGGCGGAGATCAGCTCCTAAGCCTCTTGTAGCATCCGTCTCTTCCGATATACTATTAGCAGATGAATCGCTGTGTCAATAACCACATAGTGGTTGGCGGCCCACAGACGACATCGAGACTCCCAGGGCGGTTGTTCATGCCTCAAGATCTCCCACGACTCTCTCATCCTGGCCTTGGGCAGCCTGCGACATCAGAGCCAGCGCATCGTCAGGGCCATGATTTTCTGAGCTGAACTCTGTAGACAGCGGCGAAGTGCTCGAGCGCTTCCGAGTCATCTCCCCGTCGTCAGGTGCTGGCTGTCGAGCCAAAGCCTGGCTTGGATGCGAGGGATCCATATTGCTCCGAAGCAATGAACCAATCCTGTTTGGAGAACGAACCTCACTCATTGTCCAGCAGTGTATGCAAGCAAATGTGCGCAAGAAAGTCGTCGTATTCGCATGTATCTTACTCGTACTCACGGCTCTTCACCTGGTATTGGAAGGTGAAGGGCATGTAGACGCCTGTCAGGCGCATTGCCCGTGATATTGGGGCCATGAGTGCCTGTGTTGACTCTCAGCGGTGCGTCTTCGTCTGATAGGTCTTCTGTCCCAATACTTGCTCGTGATGGACTCGGAGGGAAGCGGTCGGCTGCACAGAGCACACGTCAACAAAGGGACTTGCAAGTGGTTGTGAAGCGACCATGTACCTGATATGGATTTATTGGTCTTTTCCATTATCAAGCCCTGGTGCGCAACATGCACCCTTCCAATTTGTCTGTGGGAGAAGGGCCTCTTGTCAACCCACAGGATCGGAATTATAGAGACTTGAAGGGAGAAGAATGTTCGAATGAGGCTTACTAAAGGTGTTTGGGATTTCAAGCCAACCGTGGTAGAGCGTACCGGTACAGTGTAGCCCGACAGCTCTGATATGTGAGCTGTTCTGAGCGGGAGCCCGCCCGAAATTGAAGATTCCCCCTGCCTCCCCCCTGCCTCACTTTTCAACGTTATCAAACTACTCTGTATTCCCTTCGTGGTTTCTTTGGAAATGCTCTCTCAGGAGGATATCATATGCTTCATGTTCTTGGTCTGCGGCAAAGCTCTGTGACGTGGCCTCCACCTGTGACTCGTTCGCTTGCAAGCCTGGCTGACAGCCAGACTCCTCCAGGCTGATGACTGTGAAGAAAGCAAAGCGGGTGGATCGCAGCCCAAGTGGTCTTCGTCAGCCTCACCACCATCACCGTAGGCTCCGCGTGCACTCTACCTGCCCCCAAGACGCCGTGCTTTCCAATTCATGCAAAGTCCGCGACGCAAATGGAGCGGCCATTACCCATGCTCTTCCGTACCGCCCATCTCGTGCCTCATAATTTTGGCTTGCCCGACGGTGCCTTCTGCTGTACACTCTGATACACATAGCCGTGAGCCACGGGACTCAATGCTCCGTTCAACGGCGGCTGCATGACGGGCTGTGACTGTTGTGGCGGTGGCGGCCTCATAAGCCGCGGCGTGAAGAACACAGGATGCCGTACAGATGGGTCAGGCGCTGGCAAGTGTCGTTCCCAGGCTGCTTGGAAGGGCGCCATGAGTTGTGTTGGGATGGGTGGATTTGCCAATCCTGGTGGGGATGGCGGTGGTCTTGACTGAGACATTAAGCTAGCCTTGAGAAGGGAATGAATTGCTTGTGCTGTCGATAGTGTTACTGACGCAAGGACTGAGTGAGAGACAGTACCAAATGACTGGCAAGCTTGACGCGGTGTCCTGAAGAGGAGGAAATTGTTGTTTGGAAGAGGGTGGCGGGTAGAACGCCTCGGGTTGGCACATGAAGTCGTGCCTATTCCGCCCCCGCAGCGCAATGTGGGCCGAGGAAGCAGATAGTCAACGCACCGGCAGCGGCCACATTTGACGAGGTGGGCGTTACCGAACTCACCCAGTCTGCTCATTGAGACAGACCTGATTACGGTTAACTTATGCTTTATATCAGTGGGGGAAAGAATTGGTTGCAGCGTGACTGTTGCAATTGCTGCCAGCATTATGTAGTAATTGGGTAGGCTACAAGGTAGTTGTATCTATCATGATATCGCTTTCTTCCCAGACTTGCCGCCCATTTTGGGAGCTTTGCCCTTCTTCGCGGATGCTTCCTTTTCCTTTTCCTTTGCCTTGCCTTTCTTGATAGCATTGACAAGCGCCTCGATCTCGTCCGTCTTCGCCTGGGTTTCCTTCGCGACCTTTTCTTGATTCTCCGCCTCTTCGCGCGCCGCCTTCTCCCTAGCCCTCCTCATCGCCTGCTTCTTCTCTGTAGCTTCAATAAGCTTGTCGCTCGACTCCCACAATTTCTTCGCAACTTCCTCGTCCTTGACATCCCTCCTCGCGAGATCCACTTCTATGCACTCCTTGATGAGCTTGCCGCCCGGGTCCCGAACAATGCTGCTGTCAAATGCCGCGAACATTATCGACTGCGCAGCATATCCCGGCGGCTTCAAGAAAAGCCACGACAACGCGTACGTCAGCAAGTAAATCAGCAGGCCCCAAAGCGACCCCCTTGTCAACCACCTCCTCGTGCCCGGCGTCCTCGCCAGTCCCGGGTCCACCATCACCACCTTCGCACTCATCGGCAGCTGGTCCGGCCGTCTGTACGAGCTCAAATGCAGCTGAAACGCATGCGCAAACGTCATCAGCGCCAGCTTGCTACTCGCATACGCCTTGGCCGGCGTCCAGTCCTTCGCAAAGTCCACCGCGTGGCTCGCCGCCTCCCCCAGCTTCGGCGAGTAGATGTAGCTCGAGCACGTCGCAAAGATAATCCGCACGTCGCGATCGAACGGCTGCGCCTTGAGCGCGGGGCTCAGTATGCCCAGCAGGTGGAAGTTGGCGAGGTAGTTGACCATCCACGTCTCCTCGACCCCCTCGGGGGTCTCGCTCCGTCGCCCGCCGGGCGGCGTCAGCGTCGCCGCGCATAATATCACCATGTCGAGGCGCCGCGGCGGCGCGTTGTCGATCCACTTGGTCGCGAACTGACGCACGCTCAGCAAGTCTGTGAGGTCGACCTGCTCGGTGTAGATCATCTGGTTGTTCGTGCGCGCGCGGAGCGAGTCGACGTAGTCGACCAGGAAAGGATCGGAACCCGGGCGGCGGGACAGCAGGATGAGTTGCGCGCCGCGGCTGGCGAGCTCGAAGGCCACCTCGGCGCCCACGCCGGACGTGCCGCCTGTGAGGAGGACCACGCATCCGTGCATTTTGCGCTCGGCGAGGGTCGTGGCGCCGCTGAACCAGCGCTTGAGGGCGGCGAGAGTCAGGGCTGAGCCGATGCCTTTGATGAGTGTCATCGGGGGTGGGAGGTAGTCGGGCCATCCCTCGAAGTATACTTTTGCTAGGAATGGGATAGGCATGGTGGGCGAAGTCGGGTCGGTGGCAGGTATCGGAGAGGTCGGATGGATGGGCTGGAGGATCGACTATGGTAGCATTTCGAGGATTGTAGTGATTGAGGTGGCTCGAGGGCTCATGTGAGGCTTTGAAGACGTGTTGCTGTCACGAGGAAAGGAAAGGGGGCTTGTTTACGGAGTAGTAAACACGAACTCTAGAACTTTGCGTCAGTGTTGCAGGGGCCTGGCTCGGTGGAACTCCCCAGCCAGAGCAGGGGTATCCTTGATCCCTGCAGCATCAACGGGACGAGCCGAGACGTGGCGCAGAACTTCGACTTCATTCATCGCTTTTTGAGAGCGAACAACCTCTAATGCTATTCTACCCAAAGTCTAAGAACCACTCTTTGCTGCATTGGCCATTCTCTCCTCAGCCCAGTGTCCAAGTGCAACAAAGAATTCCTCTGCATCGTCACCATCCCAATCCCTCAGTGCGAACCATAGATACCTCGCGTCTGTTCCAGCTCGAATGGCTGGCTCAAGGTCCGGCACCTTGTCCTTGACTGTCTGCAACACGAAGTCAGCTCGCTATATCATGATCGAAAGCTCAGCAGCATGGTAAAACACGCAGGGAAAGTGTGGCAGTTGTATCAGTGTTGAGGGATACTCACCTGCAAGAATTGTCCCCAGAGTGCCTCGTGCTCTCGTTGGTCAAGATAGTCGTTCATCCATTTGGGGGTCACTGTCAGTACGAACCTATCCCAAAGCGTTCGACCTTCTCGTCTTCCCAAGTACTTGTAATCTGACCAACGGGTCACCACTGGCTTACCGTTCTGGTCCATCGTTAAATCGAACCCTTCGTTCCATGACTTCAGCTCGGACAGTAAGAGGGGCACAATAGAGCTCTCTTTCCACTTGAATACCGAAGTGATATTGACCTGTTCCTCGTCTTCCACAAAAACCGACATGTTGTAGAGTCCGAAGTAATCATGCTCGAGCACGAGGCGGTAAAACTCGTCTCCCTCCGGTAGGATGTGCGGAATGCCTCGGAGCAGAGATTCTTTCGCAGACAAGATATCGGCTGTGACTTCCTGGTCGATTCCAGCACCAATGGTATCTCCCTTGCCCCCTATAATGCTTTCGATGACGTCCGTATAGACCGTGGTCCAGAGCTCACGGTCTTCCGCAACGGGAAGCTGGTAATCGAAAGGCAAGCCCCATTGAGCTTGGCTTATGTCCCATTCGAGTTTCTTGGGAATGGGACTGTCCGATAGAGAAAGGTTGAGTAAAGCTGCACGAATTGAAGCGGTCTGAGAAATTACTGACAGCTGAAAATTTGATTAGGTACAGCTCTCAACAGATCGTAGAAGGTAGTTAGTAGGATATCCTTACCATCTGACTCTGGTTTAAATCGGTCCAAACTTTGAAATTGGTGTCGGTATTGTCTGGTGTCTTCTCGAATAGGAATAGCTGCCGCCCGCGAAGCGTTTCGGGTTTGGCCATTCTCCCTTCTCCGTCTTGCTTGTAGTCACGGCAATGAAGCAGTCGAGATGTCGGTATGGAGTGGCAATTCTCCAGCAACGCATAGACTGCGACTTCATGGTCAAATAAAAGATGACGCCAGTCTGTTTCTGAAATTCTGTAGTGATCTTCATTGTGGTCGCTATTCATCAGACGCGCTACTATGTCGCGATCGTCTGAGAGCTTTATCTGGAAGGCCTATTATTTATCAATGGACGGATGTTGGTCAGTTTTTCTGAACTCCGAGCCAAGTATGAACGAAGGATCGTCAATGGTTTCAAAATCATAAGATTTGCTTCCTTACATAGCTGGAATCGCCTTTGTGCACTTTCGGAATATCGACCACTTGGGCGTGGCTTGCTTCTTCGACCTCCTGGATTAGGAGGTTGACGTCAAAATGGTCTTTGAACGGACTCGCGCCGTCACGTGCCAGAGACATGAGATCCAGTCCATCCCATGGAGAACCGTCTTGCATGCGTGGCCATTCTTCCCGGTAAGGCTCCCCTTCAGAGTCGACTGTAATGAGGGACCAGTTGTCCGAGTTGGTGGTTATTTTGTCGGTTTGATGATGTTGACCTGAATGCCTTGGTTGCAGTCTTTCAGAAAAGGGCATCAAAGTGCGAGTGGGAATGCAAGTGTGTGATTCCATGTTGTCCGACAGGAAGTTAGATGGGCTGTTGCAAGAAAAGAAAATCGACACCCTTTCCAGAGGTATCTATATAGACAATGCCCTAATAGTGACTATTGCGGAGAACACCGTGTATGACTTGATGGGTTCACGCTCAGAGACAGGATTCCCAAGTGGCTCACTCTTAGGTGTGAAGCATGAATGAGGCTGCGACTCGGCAAAGCAGCAAGTCCAGGTCAATATTGTATTAGCCTGTCTCCAACCTACAGTCTCAGAACTTTTCTCCTGTAGGCACAAGTCTCTGAATAAGGCACCCTTTGCTCATATTTCCAGCCTTCAGTAGCCCAGCCCGAACAAAAAGCTGATGCCACAATGGTCGCTGCACCGAACGATCGGACTGTCTAGCTCAGCTTCACTAGTGTCCCCTTGGCCCTTTCGAAGACTTGGAGCAGGAACAACTTCAATTCTCTGAGGCTTCAAGCCTCTACCACAGAAAACGACCTTATCCAACCGCCCCGGTGGAAACGGCGCGCCCTCCCCATCCAAACCCCAGGTAAATCCATCTTCCCCCGGCCGTAGCACTTCCCAAGCATCCGAAAGGCCGTTGTCTGCCACCAGAGACGCGTCACTCTCCGCGACGGGGTTGAAATCCCCCGCAATCACGCCACAGTCCACACCAGCAACACGCAGCAGGCTGGCGGCGATAGTGACCTGCCGTGGTCGGTTGCTAGGGTTGATGTTGAGTGAGTCCAGGTGGACGTTAATCAGACGGACGCGGAAGCCGCCTGCGAATACGTCGCAGCAGAGCGCGTCGCGAGCAAAGCGGCTGGGGTACTTGACCCTCCAGACGGGGCCTAGACTCATCTCGGGCTCTTCAGTGGATCGCGAGGACTTGTAAGGGAAGAAGCGAGATCTCGATAACAGCGTCAGAGACGCAAATTTCACTCCTTCCCAATTCACTCCATCTGCTTCACTCAACACATATTGCTCCCTAACCCATGAATGGTTTAGCAGGAAGACTAGAGCTTTCAGGGATACCTCTTGAATAAAGATAACATCCGGGCTGCCTGTCTCTAGTTTCTGCAGGATTGTGAAAATGCCGTTCATTCTGCCTTCTGGATCCGGTCCGAAGGCGTCAATGTTCCATGTGGCAAGCTTTAGTGGTCCTGGTAATGGATTTGATGGCGATGTAGAGACGTATGATTGTTTCGTCTGTATTGGTCTCCATCCTGATTCAGCCTCGTGTAGATGCCATTTCTGGAATGTGGGAGGAGCATCCCACAGGTCAGAACTGGGAAGCGGACTCGAGTTCGACCATGCTAAATAGCTGCTTTTGATGAAAGAAAAGAGTGCCATTGCCTGTAGTCTCTGGATTGTTCAGAACTTGAATTCGAAGAGGAAGGTTGAGTTGACAACATGCCGTTGTGGTTGTTGGTGGTTTCGAAGACAGGGATATAGACAGGCACCAGCGTCAAGGGTACCCCTGTGCCTATTAATAGACAGCTCGGCAGCGACCGAGGACGGTGGTGCTCGCTTATTAAGTGTGGCGCACAACTGCACCCGTACATCAACTTCTATCCTGCCTATGACTGTTACCATCTACTGCCAGTATTCAAAGCCGGATCGCGCCGCATCACCTAAGAGACGACGAGATTGAAAGTGAAGCGCCTGCTGTCAGTATTGCGCTAAGAGGGAAAATTATGCAGGCGCCGACAGAAGAGGAGTACGACGACAGCGACGATGTGCCTCTCCACCACCTAAAACCGTTCGGCTCAGGGCTCAGGCGCAACAAGATCAGCTTCGTGCCAGCCTCGACCGACGACCAGGCGATCACTGAGAGTGCAAATAGCAACGTCGATGGAAAGTCGATACGCGACTTCTACTTAGACATGGTTTTGAAGAAGCCGGACCCTGTCGCCAGTCACGTCGAGGAGACAGAGGTCGAGGTCGAGGTCGAGGTCTGTGGGATCTGCAAACTACCCCTGACATCCACCTCCGCAGCCACAACAACAGACAACTCAAGTACCCAGAAAATCCACCACGAGGCCTCAATAGCGCACCAAGTCTGCCTCACGCACTCCCACCCCCCATCAGCAGTAGACCGCAGCCGCATGGGTCTGTCAGTCCTGGAAGCAGCGGGCTGGGACCCAGACGCCAGGACCGGACTAGGTGCATCGGGACAAGGCGTACAGTATCCCATCAAGGTCAAACTTAAGGAAGACAAGCTCGGCGTTGGAGTTGTCGTGCCCAAAGACTTCGCGAAAACCAAGGAGAAACCGAAGCCGAAGCTACTGGACGCGAAGAAAGTGCGCAAGATGGCGGCGGACGATCGCAAGAGGACGGACAAGTTGCAGCAGCAGATTTTTGGGAAGGTAGATTTGGAGAAGTACTTGGGCCAGGGTGCATAGGCAAGGGGTTCCTACTTCAGATGTGCATCTTGGAATTCATACAGCAATGGCGTTCGGGAGGATGACAGCGGAGCAGCTGATATTTTTGATACCCGGGCAATAAAAGCATGATTACAGTACTCAGCTTGTTTCTGTCTCCAAGGGAAATGTTTCAAGATTTTGTCTAGCAGTGTCTTCCGTGCATAAACCAGCCCTGGGCATGAATGGCAGAGGCCTTCCTGAGAGCCGAGTCTCCAGTGATATACTCGCCTCCTTCAGTCAACTTGTGTGGAGCTTCAGTGAATAGATCTAAAATCTAGAGCGTGGCTATTGCACTACAGATGCCCAGATGTCCAGGACGATGTGTTCTCACGACGAAGAAGCCAACTCCTTAGACCTAGCCACATCATCGTCCACAACCGGCCTCGCAGGCACCTCCACCCCCATCACCTGGTACTGCAGCGCCACATACCCATCACTCAACACCAACACGTCCACCCTCCTCTTTCCCCCTTCTACCCCGACCTCCGGAGGCAACACTATACTCGCCCTCGCACTCGGTCTTGCCCCGACCCCCAGCCCCGCTCCCGTCTGCGGCCACCCCACGCGCTTAATCGCATATACCTCGTCGCGCGCGAGATCGCCCACAGCCACGAACCACCCCTCGTTCTGCGGCTTGGGGAACCGCGGCGCATAGATGCGCGCGTCGCGCTCGACGAGCGGGTTGAGCCGCTTGAGGGTCACGGTGAGGGACTGCGATGTGAGGTTGTCGACGCTGACGGCAACGTTGGGGAGCACGGACGCGGCGCGGAGGAAGCGCGCTTGGACGGACTGGGGAACGTGCAGGTCTTTGCGGGCGACAGTGGTAATTTGGGCAGGAGTCATGGCGCTGAGCTGCTGGAGGGTGATGGTTGTTTTTGTCTTCTCTGGGTCGACACTGGGAAGGATGGAGAGGGGCGGCTCAGTGGGCCAGCGGGCGGATTTGATGGATTGGAGGAGGGAGATCATCTGCAGGACGCTGGTGAGGAAGCCGAGCTCGGTGAGGACGTCGATGGCGGCTTGGATGATACGGATGGCTTGGTCGAGGACGCTGGTTTGGTCGCCGACGTAATCTGTGATGGGGAGCGAGACGCGAGACATATGGGCTTGGAGGAGGAGGAAGGCTTTGACGTGGGGATCCCACATGGGGAGGCCGAAGGATGTGCCTGGGAAGGTGAGATTGCGCGATAGCTCGGCGTTAATGAGGTCCTCGTTGTGTCGGACGGGCAGCTCGTCGTATTCTGTGGCGCGGCACATCCATGTCAAAGCGTCGAGGAAGGAGGCCTGTGGTTTTGCGTCTTTTGTGAGGTAGCGGATGGTCTTGTGAGACAGGTAGTAGTAACTCATGATCTTTCCAAAAGGTGTTGGGTCCACGTCGCCATTGGGAAAGACTTCCACGCACTTGGACTCTGCTAGCTCGGTGAGAGATTTGTCGACCATTTCAATCATGTAATCGTTGGCCATCTGTTGGGCCGCAATACTGTTGTGCTCTTCCGCTGAGATTTCGAGGCCATAGTAAGACGGGTTCTTGTGCAGCCTTCTAAAGAAGAACGTCCACGTCAGGTAGTCCAAAGCATCCTGCTTCGAGATGATGGTCTCTGCGGAGATCTCAGCACCAAGATGGTTGTCGAGGACGGTATGCAGCGATGACTCGACTGGGAAACCAGTGTGCAAGAAGTGCTTGTAGAAGTCCTTCTTTGAATCCTGTGTGAAGATGCGAGCCACACCGGAGTTGTCGAACTGAGGACGACCTGCACGACCGAGCATTTGAAGCACGTCTGTGAGGTCCATGTCCTTGTACCCCTCAATCTTCGCATCGTAGTACTGAGTACCCTTGACAACGACTAAGTGAGCCGGTAAATTGACACCCCACGCGAGTGTGCTAGTTGCCACCAGGATCTGGATCTTGTTGTTCAGAAACAATTCCTCAGCTAGCTGACGATCGGACTCGACGAGACCTGCATGATGCAAGCCGATTCCAAAGCTGACGGCCTCCTTCAACGCGTCGTCCTTGATTCTAGCAAGGTTGAGCTGAAGGTCTTCTTCTTCCATGTTCAAGAACCGCCTTGGGTTGTCTTCCAGTCCGCAGAAGTTAATCAAGTCCTTAGCAGTGAGTCGTGTCTGTCTTCGCGACGGCACAAACACGATCACCGGCTTGTCAGGGCTGTGATTCTTGACGGCCAGGAATGTGGGCCTGTTCATAGACTGCATGAGCGGACAGAAGCCTCGCACTTCGGGGAACCCGTCGATGAACAGCTCCAACGGGACAGGTCGGACGGAGTGTCTGAAGTTGAACAGGCCCTCCTTCACACCCAACCAGTTGCCAAGGTCAGTGGCATTGGCGCAAGCCGTAGACATGCCCAACAACCTCACCGAGTTCTTGGTTGATGCCGCAATGTAGTTCATACGCGAGACGATAATCTCCAAAATAGGACCACGATCACCCGCCAGCAAGTGAATCTCGTCGATGATGACAAGACTCACCTTGCGGACATAGCCTCTCGTCTGCCAGCTTCTGGAAATACCATCCCACTTTTCGGGTGTCGTGATGATGATGTCCGCGTTCTGGATAGTCCTAGTATCCGGCGTGTTGTCACCAGTCAGCTCAACCAGCTTCAAGCCAAGCGGCTTCGCCAGGCGAGCTCCCCAATCCTTGACACGCTCGCGAACCAATGCTTTCATAGGCGCGATGTACACAACTTTCGACCCAGGCCTCTCACGGAACGCCCACCACATGGCCAGCTCTGCAGCTACGGTCTTGCCACTGCCGGTTGGTGATCCCAGCAGCACGTTCGCGGCAGTGTGGTAGAGGGTGTGGAAGATCTGCGTTTGCATGGGGTTGAAGAACTGGAAACGCTTCGCGTAAATTTCTTCCAAACCAGGGTTGTTGAGGGCAGAGATGGGCAAGGGCTGAAGGTTGAGGAGATCGGTGTATACACTTTCGGTGTCGGGTCTGATCAAGTGCTGGAACGAGACAGGCGTGACTGTCTCTGCTCCCAGCCATCTATCCGACACAGCGCGGACATAGATCTGGTTCGGAAGAGGATCCGAAAGCGGAATGGTGAAATTGAGCTCATGATCATCATTCAACCTCCTCCTGTTAAGAAGGAAGAATTCATGATGATAAATCTCAGACGTCTCTGAGTTCTCGACCCAGATGTAGTAGGATTCGGAATTACCATGGACATGGTCGTTCCAGCGGAAGTCAGGTATTATGTATAGCTTGACACGAAGGACGTCTCGGTTCAAGGGCGCTATTTCAGCCTCCACGCTGACGGTCGGGAAGTTGTTGAGGATTCTCATGATCTTCAGGCCCGCACTGTGGTTGTGGACGAGCCCGCCTATCTCAGCTGGCTCCATGTCGCGCATGGCCTCGATGGTCATGAAATCCTTGGTATCGAGTTGGTTGAGAATCGGCTTGGTCAAGTCGAATTGATGAAGAGGGTGAAGATAGGACCAGACCCGTTTCTCAATGGACTTGGCCAGTGTCAGGAGGGTCAGGCAGACATAACCCCATCTTCTGTTCAGTGCAATCATAAACAAGGCACGGCAAATCCGGCCTGATTGCTGAGCAACGTAGTTGAGATCGTTTCCGAGCGCAAAGTCCTCCGGCTGAACCTTCGAGATGAAGGCCTGAAGGAGAATATTCGTCTTTGTCTGTGGCTGATCGATGCCACCTGGCACTTGGCAAGGCACAACATGCTCGTTTTCCCTCATCCTGGCTAGCTCCTTGCTTTCACTGTCTCTGGACTGAATGTTGTCGAACTCTCCGCTCATGGCGATCATCTTCAATATGTCGGCTTCTGTGCTCTTCGGTCGCATCATGGTGTTAAAGACCTCGATACTGGTGTGGAGGATGTAATACTGGCTGGCAATGCGACCGATGTCCTTGCTGCGAAGTTCTTCGGTCGTCTCATTGAAGATAATCATCTGGCATTTCTGAAGTGTTCTTGCGGCTTGAGTTGCAAGCAGTCGGCGACGTTGAACAAGTGACGGGTCATCCGCGATCTCGGACCAGTCGATGCCGTAAGCCATTGGATTTCTCCTCATTCGGACAAACAAGTAGGAGTATCCAATCCACTGCACGGCCTCTGGGATGGACGTGACTGTTCCGAGAGCGATTTCAGCATTCAAGTTGTCCACCAATTTCGCGGAAAATTTCGACTCGATGGGTAGCTGGTCCGTAACAGCGGTGAGGTAATGTGGTAGCTTGTCTTGCGTGGTGCAGATCATGCCAATACCGGTGTCCTCGAATTGCGGCCGACCAGCACGACCGAAGATTTGCAGCACGTCCAAGATGCCAAGGTCGACGAACTTGCCGTCCTGGGCACTGTACACCTGCGTGCCCTTGATCACGACAGCGGCGGCCGGCAAGTTGACACCCCAGGCCAACGTGGCTGTACAGCAGAGCACCTTGAGAACACCCTCTTCAAATAATCTCTCCATCAAGTTACGATCGGCTCTTGCCATACCAGCGTGATGAACGCCGATTCCCTTGGGCAGCAGGTCTCTCAACTCCTTTGCTCTGCAGTTCTTCATGTCTCTGATAGCACTTTCGTACTTGGGATGCGAGGACGGATCGAACAGGTCCACGCAGACTTGATCAAGGGCTTTTTCGTAAAGCATCTTGGCGGTCCCCGTTGTGTCTCGCCTGGAATGGACAAACACCATCACCTGGTGGTCCTTCTCCAGCATCTCTCTGACCTTTTCAAAGGCTATTTGATCAAGATTCTCTCTCGATTGCTTAGACCCAGCCTTGCCCTTGACTCCGATAAAGTGCTGCTCCAGGGGCACTGGGCGGAAGGAGGCATCGAAATAGAAAAGACCCGCCATCCTGTTCACTTTGAGGAAGTCGGCTACATCAATATAGTTTGGCAGTGTAGCACTGAGACCAACAATTCGAATAAGCGACTGTGTGCTCTCGACCTGCCTCTCCGTGCGGGCAACGAGGGACTCCAGAACAGCACCTCGCTCGTCGTGAAGCATATGGACCTCGTCAATGATCAGAAGGCGGACTTTTTGGACCAGCTCGGTATCACCGGTGCCCTTTCGAGTCACCACATCCCATTTCTCGGGCGTCGTAACAATGATCTGGGTCGATACGATCTCGGCCTTGGTCAGATGCATATCGCCTGTATATTCGCGACAACGAATACCGAGCCATGCTAGACGCTTTCCAAGTTTATCTGTGATCTCGGCGGCAAGAGCCTTCATAGGGGCGACGTAGACAATTTTGAAATCGTCCGCATCGACACCAAAGCTAGTCGCAGTGTGGTCCTCGAACGGATTGGGGTTCAAATATTGGGCAATGGTGTGCAAGATCGTCAACATTGCAGCATCTGTTTTACCCTGTGCCTTTCCGTTAGTATTTCGACACCATGATGGTTATACAGAATCGCACTCACAGCACCAGTCGGGGCGCAGATCAACATGTTTTCGCTTGTCTTGTATGCGATAGGGTAGACCAAGCTCTGCATGCGGTTGAGCGACTCGTATCCTTTGAAAGTATTGCGACAGAGTCCGTCCATGTCCTTGATATCGACGAGCTTGTGGCCAGGCCATAGAGTTCCAGCTTTGCCGGCTGGAATGGCATATTCTTCATATTTGTCGAACTGCAGCCGCTGACTACCGACGGGGAGGGCATATTTCTTTCCGGCATGGTTCAGTGAGTTGCCGGCCACGAAGGTCTTGTACACGTGAGGATAGACCGGCTCTTTGAACCCACTGGCAGCTAGCGGATTGCTCTTGTGGATGAGATCCTGGCGCCGGAGATTTGCTTCCCTTTCAGCCTTTGAAAGGAGACGGCCAGTTGGTTGCTCGTCCACAGCCGACCTCATCGCTTGATCCATAGCAGCCGTGATGTCGTTTTTATGAGAGATGAGCTCGATCACAAAGTCCAGATCATCGAAGCCAACCAAGTCCGTCAACAGTGACTGTAATTCATCTTCCTGCTGTGTGGACCGTAGTGCCTCGAGGATCTGTTCCTGGAGGGTCTCTGCCGGGAATCCGTCCCTGTGCACTGCCACTTCGATACACTTGGCCATGAACCACTGAGGCCCATAAGGAGGTTCCTGGTCGAGCTCGTCTGTTCCGTCCATCATGTCGCCACTGTCGAGGCCGAGCTCCTCGAGCTCGGCGTCCGAAATGAAGTCCCAGACATCGTGAGAGTCGCCGCTGCCCGAACTCAAGTCGAAATAGTCGTCTTCATCGTCGTCTCCGCCTCCCACCGCGCTGCCTCCGTTTGTTGATCCATTTGGTAGTTTGAGATCGGCGATAGCAGCCTTCATGGCGGCGACCTGGGCCAGCCATTGTGCCTCGGCACCTGCTACGGCTGAGGGCGACATTCTGTGAGGATGGTTTCTTTGCGTGTTATTGCGAAAAAGTCAGTCAGCCATTTCCGTGAGTCGAAATGCGTACTTCTGGCAATGAAAATTCATTTGGTTTGTAAAAGGTGGTGACTGTTTCGGTGAGCACATACAGTGATACCCGGCTGCCCGGGTGCACTGTCCCGAAGCGGGTTAGCGCGCCTTGTCTCTATACCCTGCAAGCATGACGCTGGACAGCGGCCGGCCGCGGCAAAAGGCCGTGGTCCGGATCTAACAGGCGCTTTAGGTGGCTTCCCATTCAGTCCCAGGACATCTTCATCAAGTTTCAACCTAACAACCTACAATCTATACCACCTACCCAGCAAACACGACCTTTGTCCTCCTCGTCCATCGATCCGAACGATCTCCCTTTCCAACTCCGATCCCTAAAGCGACCTCTCGAAAACCCCTAACCGAGCGCACAAAGGAGCGCCCTCACCGCATCGCAACCATGAAGGTCCTCTACCTCGGCGTATGTCCAATCCGTCACTGAAAACGATGCCACCTACAATTCTGATGTGTTCCTGGCCTTAGATTATCCGAAACAAGAAGGGCGAGACCTCAGAAGAACTGGTGGCTGAGAAGGAGCTGAGCGCCTACTCTCGATTCACCAGGACCAACTATGGCGTAGGCGATATCCTTCTTCCTCGGCCGCTTTGACTTGCTTTGGCCACATCGGCAGTGGTATAGGGATGGTTATATTGACATGAGCAAGGAATTCATGACGGTTTTCGCCAAGACGGTGGCAGAGAGGACTGCACCAGGACAAAGGCAGGATGTTGAGCAGCAAGGTACGTAAGATACCAGAATATCGCCGGATCCATGGGCAACTCTCTTCGTGCGGACCAAGCGGGCATGGGAAGGTACTAGGGCAGTTTCGAAAGGCAATATCATCGCGGGCAGCGCTCCACCGAGGCGAGACAGATGTGCGCCGGGCCGCACACGATAAGGAGAGGCAGACTCCTGGGCGATTGCTGCGAAATTTTGAGGAAATGGGACATTGTGTTCCAGCTTTCCGAGTGTACTGCCAAAGTGGCCAGGAGTTGCCAGGCATACTCTCTGGACCTGTCCTCCAGGCAGTCGAAGCCCGTGTCAGAGAATGCTCACGGCCACTTGGGCATCGGACGCTGCCAATTGCTCCTGCAACAGAATGTCTGCACCTGGAAGAGGGCTTGAAATTCTGCTTGGTTGTCTTCGAGAGGTGCCTGTTTTGTTTGGGTCTTGCCTGGGACGAGTCAATAATGATCTCGATTTCAAGCGCTTTGAAAAGCCAGATTATTGACGAGGATCACTACAGACTTCACATTCCACGCATACGGCCGATCCGAGGGCGTCTGCGGTATTATCATCACAGACCAACAATATCCCCAGATGGTGGCCCATCAACTCCTCTCCAAGGTCGTTGACGAGTTCCTTGGTGCACACCCGCAGTCCTCATGGGCCGTTGGAAATCCGAGTTTGAACGCTACATCCAAGGCGAAAACACAGCAAGAGCTCAAGGACTACCTCGCCAAGTACCAAGTAAGACACTGCCTGAATTCTGGGGTTGGCCCAGCCAAGTGTGCTGACAGGATATTAGGACCCACAACAGGCGGACAGCATCATGAAGATCCAGAAGGAATTGGATGAGGTATGATTTCCCTGCAAATCCTGCTCCTGCTTTAGCACATGTGTCTGACGAACCGGCTTCAGACCAAAATCACGCTTCACAAGACCATCGAGAGTGTGTTGCAGCGAGGCGAGAAGATCGACGACCTCGTCCAGAAGAGTGACGGTCTGAGCGCGCAGTCCAAGATGTTCTATCGTAAGTCCTTGTGCTTTCCTGGCTCTTGAAGAGCACACCGAAGCTGACAATTCTGCAATATCAGAACAAGCAAAGAAACAGAACTCGTGCTGGTAAGTCATATATTCACGCTTGGAACCGGCACTCCCACCCCCCCCCCCCCCGTCGTGTAATGGATATTTTCCGACTTGGAACCCGCACCCTCCCCCCCCCCCCCCGGCCCTTCACAGTAGCTAACACAATCGTCCAGCATCGTCATGTAAGCAATCATCAAGGTCGTTACGGTCATAGTAGATGTGTTGGTCATCTCCCTTTGCTATTCGGATTGTCGCTACTGGGATACATCACTGCCCTCCTCACTGCGTCGCAAGTTTTACATATGCAATTCCATGGCATTTGGCGTTGTTCAGTACCGTATACATCCATCGATTACATACTAAGGTACAACCTTGTTAATGCCCCTGCTTTCCGAAATGATGTGACGACAGGTGTCCCGGGTGTCCTTCTAAAGACATGTCTACGACCTCTAACGGTCTTAGTGTGAAAGACATGTCTGAATGGTAATTTTCCAGTGACACACCTCGACGTGCTGCACGCCGTAGAGCCCCGCGGCACTATCACCAAGCAGCCGGCCAGAACGATGTCCGCTCGTCATTGCCGCGTGCCCACATCAGTGTACCTCTCACTCGCAGCTGATGATTACGCACGGCCAACGGGGCGCGTGGTAACCGAGCGTCAGCATCCTAGCAGGCATCAATCACTATGCTGGACTCACCCAAGCAGGCATAGAAGATACCCGGGGATTCGTGAAACTTCGCACAGGACATCAAATGAAAATCAGACCAGCCTCGACAAACAAGTCACTTGCACGCGCTTATGCGACCATTCTAGAAGAGTGATAGAAGACTGATGTTTACAACGCTAGCGATGGTCTCGAAAGTTGCCTGATCGTCCAGATGCTTGCTCACATGCGACATGCGGCGTGTCTTGTTTTTATTCAGAAAGGGTGGCTATGTAAAGGTTCCCTAGAGCCACAAGGTATCACGAAGTAAAGCAGAAGTAAATGCGTCCATAGAAGTCCACCGCCAAATCCAGAGACCCAACCATCAAGGCTCACTCGCTCGCTACAAAACAAGGCGGAAAGGCAAAGCGACACAGCAGGCTAGCTGGCGGTGGATGGTAGAATATGTCGCCGGATAGAAGTGAAGTTGAGATCGCCCCCCCCCTCTCCCGGGGCGCCCCAAAAGAATACGTAGTGGGTTCTTCGTCCGCATATGACATAAGAAAAGATGTAAATGTGATCATGGACTGTGCCCAGACGATGAATGTCGAAGTCGCTATGTGCTCGCCGTGTCGTCGATGAAATGTCGCCGTTCCAGTCCAACTCCTTGCTTGTCAAAAGCCCAGCCCAGCATGAACCACAAAGATCCTGCCTCGGCTTTCCCAAAAACACCATGTGCGTCGTCAAGACGTAGTTCCCGAAAATCGAGCCCTAAGCTGTTGTGGCTGTGATGATATCAAACACCAGCTAGCCCAAGAAGGTGTATAAAAAAGAACAAAAGAGAGGAAGAAAGCGCTCAATCACTCTCCAAAACAACCCACGAACTCTTCCGGTTCTGCGGATCCACTGGGCTTCCCCGGCGATGCACCAACGTCGGCGTCGAGCTCTTTGTCTCCTTAATCGGCTCGTCCTTCCCCAGCCGACCCGGACTCGGCGCCTTGACCACCGTCACGCCCAGCGGACTCCTCCCCTCCCCCGGCCTCGTCGTCGCCGTCGCCGTCGTCGTCGTCTCCGCCGGCGACCGCCTCGACGTGTTCAGTGGCCGCAGCAGGTTCCGCTGCTGCCGACTGATGCTGATCTGTCGTGCGATGCTGACCTCGACGGCGCTGGCGAGCGCCGCGTCCGTGGCGTCGAGCTCGGACGACGGCTTGGTGACGTGCGTGTGCGCGCTGGATGCGGCGGAGGGCGAGCGGCCACGGTACTGGGAGGCGAAGGTGGTGGTTGAGGACGAGGATGCGGGGACGCCGTTGCCGGCGGCCGAGATCATTTGCCACTGGGGCTCGTGCAGGGTGGGGTGGAAGGGTTGGGAGATGATGATCTCTTCGGGAGAGTCGATGGAGACTGGGGAGTCAAGGACGAGGCCGGATTGCTCGGGGCCGAAGTGGAAGGAGGTGTCGGTTGGGTAGATGGGTTCTTGTTTCTGATTGCGGGCGGGAGATTTGGATGAGGATGAGACATCTGGCGGATTCATCCCGAAGGGGTTGGGGACTTCAAGGTTGCTTGTGCCTCTGGACGCTGGCGGCGGTCGCTTGTCGAAAGCGCCGCGCGTGGGGGATGGTAGGCGCCCAGGAGAAGTGTTTGAGCGTGCAACGCGGGATGTTTGTGGCGATGATGACGATGTGCCGATAGTGAGTACGGGGCGTGCTCCTGGCGGCATAGGAAATACACTCAGCCTTGGTGTTAAGGCCGTTGGCGGGGCCACCACATAGGAGGGTGTTGCTTCAGAATGTGACTGGGCCATAGGGGACGTAGCCCTCCGCGGCCTTGCCCGGTCATCCTCCTGAACAGGATCCAGCGTGTAGCCACCGTTGTTGCCGTTGATCGTCTTCAAGCGCTCCAACGTTGCCTGCCTCCTCGCCAGTAACGATGCAGCAGGCTCGTGATTGCCCTTTTCCTTTTCGCTGCCTTTGAGCACGTCACTGAACATGACGCTGTATCGCTCCATCTTGGTTTCCGGTATCTGCACATCAAGACGCGGGATGGGAGGAACTGGCAGCGCTCGCTCCACATTCTCGTTGCGCTGCCGCAAATATGGATCCGTGGCACTTGAGAAGTTGGGTCCACTGGGCATTGGCTCCTCCACCATATTATACGGCATCGTGTTGGACCGCGACACAACGGGTTTGAGTCTGGGATTCCTTGTGTCGCTTTGTGTGTTGCTCCTGGTCGGCGTCTTAGGTGTTTTGGGCGCCAGGCTCACGGTCGATGTCAACGTCGACGTTGATAAGATCGAACCCTTGGTCAAATTCGACAGTCCGCCCTTGGCCTCCTCCGCCGCATGCTTCTTCCCACCACCAAAAAGCCCGAACAACTTTTGCCGTCCCGTCTTCTTCCTCTGCAAAGATCCATTCGGCATAGGCGAGGGCACTGAAGACGTTTCCGCTGTCGGTGGAGACGCAGGAGGAAATTGAGCTTGCCACCTTGAGGCATCAGATGGGGCATGAGCAGGGCTCCCCAAGGCCATGCCGATTGGAATGTCGCCCGAGGTCATCGACTCGGGTGTGTCCAACCTGCGAACCGGCACCCAAGTCTCTTGCATAGCCTGATGAGGAGGACTATTCGCGGGCGTCGGACCGGCCACAGGGATGTGAAACTGCGACATGGAGGCCATGCGTTCGCGTATGTAGCTGTCGTCCCTCGATATCCTGTTGTTCGACGATGGCATTATTCTCTCTCTGCCACTGCTGCTGCTGGTAAGAAACGAGTCATCCCTGCTCATCCTCTTATCGAAAGTGGTGGTTCCGCCGCGTCTTGTACTCGGGTGGCCACCCGACGTGCTCGGCCGGGAGAACGCCATACTGGCTGGCGGGTGGGCGAAGGGGCTGGCGAGGGATGCACAGACTCGCTGCTGCTGTCGAATGGACGAGACAAACTCGGAAGAGGAGGGCGATCCAGCAACGGAAGTATGCACCCGATGTTGGGAGTATATAAGGGAGGGGGGGTTAAAATACTGTGTAATCTGCCGCAGGGTTACGTGCAGGGGATCCTGACACACCCTCCTCCGTCCGTCTCGTGCTGGGTTTCTTCGTTTTGAAGGTCCACCTCGACCATACTCGGTGATCATCATTCTTCATCTGAAGGTTCACTGCAGAAGCTTGGCATATCAGGCCGGTTATTACCTGATCGCCTGCAGCGCGAGAGTGCATAGCGTAGCGTGGACGAGAGCATACCGCAGTGCCCCCATCCTCGAAGTTCTGCTTTCCCTGCCCAGCTTTGTTGATGGATCTTACCTTGCAATTCGATGCTGCAGCTGGGAAATCAGCTGTGTTCCTTCAAATCGCCTTGTTATTTCCTAGCGCGCCCTTCAAGGCCAACCAGGGCCCGTAAGCCGCAGGGTTGCTTGTGCTCATTTCATCTTCTCGAAACCTGCACTCCACCTTCCACCGAGTCTAGTGTGCCAGCCTTGCCAGCCCAGAGCCCAGCCAGCGTGCTAGCGTGCTCAATGCTACATGAGCACGGCTCACGCCCTCCGACGACAGCCCAGGCCTGTTGGTAAGATAAGAAGAATACATGTTTGCTCGGCTTGCCTGAGGTGGCTGGATTATTTCAAGTGGCACAGCGCACAGACTACATGCAGTGGGGCTGGGGCTCGTCAGATGTGTGAAGTCTCGAAAAGCTGGCTCTTTGACAGCGATCCCAAATTTTGTACGGGATGTCAGCTAATAAAGGGTCCTGTGGATGATCTTATTCTTTGGGGCATCAGACGAGAACCAGCTAAACTTTAATCCAGATAGACTATGCGATCGTCGAGGCAAGTCCCAGTGAAGGCGAAAATTGGGTGACTTTGTGCGGGCTTCTCGTCAGTAAGGCACCACCATATCCGCGCAGTGTGGTTTCAGATCTGCAGTCAAGACTTTCAGAAACCTCGAATGCTGAACCACAGCCATAGCAGCCAGGACCACCATACCGCACTGATCAGTGAGGGGCGGTTTCGAGTCCCCGCATTGTGGAAACAATCCAAAAATATCTAGCTTCAAGCTTGTTAAAAGCAACCGTCGTTGGATCTTTGGCCCCGCTGTTATTGTGCGATTGGTCGAATTTGGTTTGATGAATCCCCAGGATAGACTGCCCAAAACTCCGGACGAAATACTGTAGCACAATCCCATACAACTGGGACCCTTGCATCAACCTCTGTTGATGCTCGGTTTGCCCCATGGTAGCGACTGATGCTGCTCCAAAGCCACGGTTGTGATGGAGACTCGGGAGATGCTGGTAATTTCCAATCTTGCATGCGGTCATTGCTGCTTGCCGCCACTGGCCAGTGGGCAAGGCCGTAAAATGAGGGTCCAGTCCACAATATCACGGGAAATGATATTGCGTGTGCGGCGTATGCCATCACAACATGATTGGGGTTTGACCGGACGCGCCATCGTACACACACTTTGCTAATAAGAGCCCAGGCGAAGACACAGAGAGGCCTTGGAGTTGGCAAGTTGGGAACGAGGAAATAGCCTGCCTTGGCAGATCTCATGCGGCGCGCAAGCTGGCGAGGTTGTATGTCATTTGGTTCGGGTCTTATGCAGGGCTCTCCTCCTCTCATCTCGAACAAGAATGCGAATGTCACCGCAGCGTGGTACGATACTACCAGTCTTGTTAAAACTAATGTCCAGATCTCGGCAGCTAGAAAACTTTAAAATTAGCGACCTGCGGGCTCCTCCTGCGTGCGACCGGATGGCCGCAGCCATCTGCAGAGTCCAGTCCAGAGTCTAGACTGCATCCGAAAGTACACATGTACGCATGCAGATGTGATGACCAACTGCAGCCATTGACTCAATTCGAGACCGAGGACCGAGGTAGCCACAAGGGAGAGCTATGCGATAGTGAGAACGACAACGTAGGCGAGTTAATCGAGCGAGATGCCATACAACAGAGAGGCAGACCGCGGGACTTGGGGGCCATTGAATGAATGGCAGACGCCAAGGGTGTGGTTTCATGCATTTCGCGTCAGTCCGCAGGCGGGTGTCTCGAATTTGCAAATCGCGCGAATCCGTGGCTGAAACTTGGGATGAAATCTGCTAGGTTGTAGGCGCCGGCGGTGCTTCGAGAACAATTGATCGTGTCTTTGATGAGCTGAAGAATGACACGGTGGGAATGACCATTATTGATGACGTCTGGTGGAGGTTGTGTGAGATTCCGGGGATGCGGCCCGGCTCGAGGTTCAAGAGCCTGGCGATTCAAGCCTTGCCGTTCAGCCTTGTGAGCCTTATGAGCCTGTTAGAACAGCCGCGGGCCGGCTCTAGCCTAGGTGATTTCGTGACGCCGTCCTCAAGTTGACATCGGAGTTCAATCATCTGCGTCAGTCGCTTGTAGTCCAGCCATGAAGTGACATAGTTTAAAGAGCCCGATAATCCGTGGGCGCTACGTCGCGATATCTATCGAGGCGGGCCTTGTTTCCAGATGCGCGGCCCTTTGCCCTGGCAGGCCTGGACAAGCCCAAGGCTCGCTTAAGAAAGCTATGTGCGGATCGTGTTCACCCAATGTCTTCACGCTTGTGGGATAAGCGACTTCGTGGAGGAGTTGTGATGTCGATCTCGAAACGCTGTTTGCAGAAGAACCTTAGCATCGATGACCATGCGTGCTTTTTAAGAGGAAGACGTGTGGTCCCTTCAGAAAAAGCGATTTATGGCCGGCTGCTAAAAGTGACGACCGAGTATGGCAGAGGGTTGAGGTCACAGGCAGCTCCTAGCAGCATGACAAAAGGCATTGCACAGCAAGGCACTGCGCATGCATCTTGAAGACCGCTGGCACACTCGGGCTCGCTGACCAAGCTGTGGGTCTTGTCCTGACCGCTTTCCATGATGCTCGTGAAGGCTTTGTTAGAAGCGGTCTGTGGCGGTGACAGGTCAAAAAGAGCTCGTCAGACAAGTCAGCGAGTCCGACTGTGTCCACAGTGGCATGAACGAGACGTGATGCTGGGTGACCGGCGTAGTTCGGCGTACTCATACTGCTCAGCACATTTGGGTCGAATATTCAAAACCTCGCCTGCAATATAGGGTGTGGTAGACTGATCGTTTGGCGGCAGCAAGTAAGTCGTAGACTGTAATGTTTTGGTAAAATGGCACTGTGGATGACACTGGTGAGGAAGCGGCCAAATTCAGTGCACCTCGGAGCCTGTCCACTGCCCCTCGCAAAGCAGCAAGCAGGGACCCCGCCATTTCTGCTTACATAAAGCTTTCCCAATCTTAAGCGATAGGTTCCGTTGTCTCAAACGACATCACGAAATCCAGAACTGAACGAACGGATCAATTTCCTCCTTTCTTTACCTAAATCACCAAACGACGTGGCATCTTAGCTACCTTCACTCGCAGCACGAATCAACGAGTTTTGCATCAAGCATCACCACACACACTCCCGATCCTCCAAACCAGCAACATGTCGTGGCAAGGTAAGGAGCTCCCCCCCCCTCCTCTCCTACTTCGGGCCCCATTTGCTTTTGGCGGAAAGAGAAAAGCAAAGCTGACTGTGTCTCTTCAACGACAGCATACGTAGACACCAGGTAACTACCGACCACAGTAGACTAGTCCTGCCGGAGCTTCTCGAGACACACGATGTACTGACAGAGCCGCCCCCCCTGCAAGCCTCGTCGGCACCGGCCACGTGGACAAGGGCGCCATCATCAGCATCGCCGGCGACAGCGCCTGGGCCACCACTGCCGGCTACACGGTACGGTTCCTTCCCCTTTCGAGCTCCTACAACACTTTCTCGTGGCCGGAACAAGGACGAGCTGGAGTGATAGACCTCATGGGAAAGAAGAGCGGAGAAATAAGCTGACAATGGAACTTTCCCCCCTGATGCAGATCAGCGCCGAGGAGATGAAGAACATTGCAAGCCTCGTGACTGGCGAGCAAGCTGCTATCGACAAGGCCTTTTCCGAGGGTCTGCACATTGCCGGCGAGCGCTACGTGCTCGCCAAGGCTGAGGACGGCAGTGCCTACGCTCGCAAGGTAAGAATGGACTTCCTTATAGCCATCCGGGGAAGACAAGGCAAGCCGGACGGAGGTTCTGACTTGGATCATCTAGGGTCGCGAGGGCATCGCCATTGCCAAGTCGAAGCAGGCCATTCTCATCGGCCACCACGGCGAGCAGGGCGTCGCAGGAAACACAACACAGGCGGTCGAGTCGCTGAAGGACTACCTTGTGGGCCAGGGATACTAAGCGCAGAGAAAGAAATGCGAGAGGGGCCACCTGAGAAAGCAGGAGGGGAGAGTAGTCACTGTGGAAGTCAGGACAAGAGAAAGGGGGTAAGGCTGCGCACGTAGAGCCGTGGCGTGGCGTGGCGTGGCGTTGTGTTGCGTTGCGTTGAGTCTATAGAGCAGCGTGGAACATGTGGGACACACATTTTTTGACAGCGAAGGGATTGTTTCGGTCTTCTGCATATCAGGCCAATTTGACAAAAGTTCGCCTTCTTATATGGCTCTGCCACTCGGTGGCTTTTGCTCGCCTCCAGTACTCTCAGCGACATTACAGCTTGGCTGGGAGCTTGAAACTTATGCTTTTGAATTTTGATTGCAAAAAAAAAAAGGGTATACCGCCACCACCTTAGCCTAACGCCGGTCTATATGAACATGCACATATGAACACAGTATCCCCGTAACAAAACACTCACACCGGCAGCTCCGAGTTTCTCCTCCCACTTAATCCCATCCGATCCATGGCAATGCCGATATACGGGCCTACGACCGGCACGTTCCTCGCAAACGCCGCAATTGTCCCCAAGAAGTCACCAAACAAGACCATGATCCCATAAAGCTCGACCAGAAACCCGATCAGCGGCCACCGCAGCAGGATGAGAAGCAGTCCACCAAAGAATGCCGCAGTGCCTTTGAGCTTCTGCTTGCGGGCGAAGAAGAGGAGTGTTTTGGCTGGGCCGATAATCACGGTGAGGCCGATGAGGAAGAGGATCTGTTTCGGTTCGGAGGGCTTTTGTTAGTTTTGAGGGAGTATGGGAGGTCGAGGAGGTGGGAATGGTGCGTTCATACGTTTCCCATTGCGAGCCTGTGATGTTTGAATTTGTGGTCAGCGGATGTGGACTTCATTGAGGTTTTGGTCTAAGAAGGGTACTTGGTCCCGGGCACGGCGACTCACATAGCTCGGTCGAAGAACATCAGCACGCCGCCTATGAGAAAGAAGCCACCACCGGAGCAGAAGGCTACTCCGATTTCTGTGAAATCACGCAACGTCAGCCGTGAACCACACAGTATTCCAATTCCTTCTCCTCGTCCGGAGCTGTTGAGCCAAGTCGCGTGCGACCGGCCGCGACGCGTGGGATCAAGGGAGAGCTAGGCAGGGCAAGGTTGCGGCGTACTTTGGGCGTCTGACAACCACATGGAGGGCATCTTGACGGTGGATCGTGTGTCTGGTCTGGGTCGGACTGGTATCTGGTCTGTCGCAACGCTCTTCGAGTTGCGCGCAGCTGTGAAAGGTGTACACTTTGATGTCGAGTTTGGCCTTGTGCCGGCTGGCCGGCCGGTAGTGAAACAGGGGTCCTGGCCGTTGTGCAGCTTCGAGGTGGACAGGGATGTAGAGAGAGCGGCATCCTTGAGCATGTGTTAATCCCAGGCACATGCACGGACCAGCTTGCATCTCTTCTACTACCAAAATTTCTGCTGCTACCGCAAGCAGCACTTTCAATTCTCTTCACAGAACCCAATATTTGAGCCGCACCTGGCAAATGTATCTGGAGACAACACAATTCCATCCCGTTTGCATTGCATTGGTTCTATACGTGTGATTCACCCATGGAATTATTTTATGCTTTCAGCATCATCTCTTGCGAAGAGCGAGGTAGGTCCATCACGGAAGGACGAGAAGGTATTCATCTATATCCACGTCTCCGTCCAGCACATTGCCCCGACGGCCTCGCATTTTTGCGTGGCAACTGAGTTTCTATCTCCCTATATTCTCTCAGTGATCTGTCGGTCTTCTTTCGAAGTTTTCCAAGGCAGAGAGCAAAACCTGATCACGATTAAGCCGGAGCGTCAGCTGTCATCCCGTGGTCGAAAGACTACGGGTGCGTAGTTGGGGGTTGACTTTGTTGGTCGAACATTTCTTTCCCATTGATAGCCGTCGCTTTTCAACCATATCAATACATGGCGCATGCATCCCACGAACTCTCTGAGATGTGCCCGTGATCCATTCTCAACACCAACGCCTTCGCCTGTGTCCCAGTGTATCCTCCAGCCTCTAAACGCCGTCGCAAAACTTTCCATAGTCGTAGAAGCCCAAACCAAACTCCCAAAATCGCATCAAACAACACCAAATTAAGACTGTTTCCTTTCGCGCAGCCAGTTCCCAGCAAAGTCACCAGACCCCTCCCTCACTTCAACACAGTATGCGCCCCTCTTGCCTCAAGATACTGCTCTGCATATCCCTGTGGCAGCGCACGAATCAACCCAAACACCTCCGCATTATGGTATCGCAGCCGCGTCTTTGGATCCTGATAGCTGCCCTTCAAGCCCGTAATATCGCAGTACTTGCGCTGCGGCGCCAAGCTTGGCGCGCTCTCGATGTTCGTGTACGTGACACCCACCGACCCAAGCGGCTTCGAAGTTGACGCTGCGTTGGGCGCCTGAAGAGTTTTCTCCAGCACGAGCTTCCCCAGACTCCGTGACGCTTGCGCCAAGTTCGGCTGCCCCTGCTGCTGCTGCTGTGGGGTGCTGGCTACCGCGGGGGTACTAGCGCCGGAGGTGGATAGACCGTCGTCATGCGGAGGTAGAAGTGATGATGATGATGATTGCTGTTGCTGGTGGTGGTCTTGGCTGGTGGCAACGGCCGGTGTTGCGGCGCCCGAGGGCGTGGCCGCGGTCGAGGTGGACGCGGCGATGGCGGCCTGCTCTCTGCGCTGGACGTCGCCGAGAATGGTCTTGATGTTCTTGTTGCGGCGCTGATTGGGCTTCCAGGTGGATGAGCGGAATGTCCTGGGGACGGAGTGGTTGTCGAGCTGCTCGAGGAGAGCGTAGTGCGCTGCTTGCTCGGCTTCTTTGGCTTCTTTGGCGGCGTCTTTGACGGGATCGACTGGGGTTGCCATGGTGCGTGGTTGGCGGGTGGATTATCTGGAGAGTTGTAGTGTCGATTTGTAGCGTGCAGAGGGAAGGGAATGGCGGTGGTGTGTAAGTGATTAGGTAGTTGTTGCTGTGTTTGCTGCTTCCTGATCAAGCTCCGAGCTGCTTAGGGTCAATTCCATGTGCACAGTCGCTGACACAGTGCCACACTGTCCATTTCGGACGCGCCTGGGAGGCGGTTACTTGATTGGGCAACTCTCACCAAACCAAACATCACCGCCGTCGAGCGTCAACAAATACACAACCACATCCGAGCGACGAATCACGAAAATGGTAGGCTCATAGCGGAAAATACTTGCATGTATTCGAAGCTTGAATTGTTGACACCGGATTAGGAGAGCCCCCATGAGCACCAGCAGAATCTCCTGCTGTCGCGGATCATCACCAATGTCGAGAAACTCAACGAGGCTGTCGTTATCATGAACAAAACGCTGCAGGTATGTATTGGTGGTCTGGACCAAAAATATTCCAGCAGGAATTGCCCTACTAACTGGCATCTTAATAGGACATCAACATCCAAAACATGAACATCGAATTGGTCGCCCAGATGTTCAAGAACTACCAGTCCAACGTCCTGTTCCACCTAGAAGGTAAGGTGTATCCTGCATATGTAGGATTCAAATCTCGTGAGTTACTGACTTGTTGCAGCAACGGATAATCTGAAGGATCCTGCTTGAGAAACCGGTCCTTGAGCGATATGGATGTTTCTGAGACGGCCAGATCACATCCCAGTGACCAAGGACGTTTGGCTTACTCTCCGTGAGAAGCTACACGTCCTGTGGACGCGGAAGAGGGGATTTTGGAGTCATATCCGTGAGAAGAACGAGGTCAGAAGTGGATGCCCACCCGTGGGGCTCGAGCGCATTAGAGCATCGGTCGCTGCAGTGGCTGTATTTCTCTTATCCCCTCCCCACTGTTGAGCCTAGGAAGATAGCATGTGAAGAGTCAGATATATCTCGTGCTCTCGGAATTATAATCACTGAAGATCTGCTTAATATTCATGGCTGTGTCTCCGAGTCGACAAGTCTTGCGACAGGCTAAGGCCTCCAGGAGGTCGTTTCCTGTGGCCGATCCCCTTTCCGTTGTCGTTGATGAGCTATAGATGGGTATCAAAATTTGCCTGCATTTATTCCGGTAGTCTCCATGTCTAATGCTCCAGAAAAACTATCGATTCCGGAAAGGCAACTCAACAGTTGCCCCTTTCATAAATGAACTCGCCCACCTCTCATAACCCCTCAACATCTCCTCCGTAATCATCCGCGGCGTATTCTCCATTGCCCTTTCAAAATCCGCAAACAAAATCCCCGGCCCTTTCTCTACGTTGCCAGCACCACCGCAGTCCCGCTTCCGCGCAGCCAACCCCGCCTCGCTGCAAATCTTGGTAATCTCCGCGCCTGAGAACCCTGCCGTGGCCTTTGCAAGCGCCTCGACATCCACATCCGCAGCCACATTCCGCGGCGCCACAAACTTCCGAAACATGGCCACCCGCGCCGCCTCGTCGGGCGGCGTCACGTAGATGAGCTTGTCGAAGCGGCCCGGCCGCAGCAGCGCCGGGTCGAGCGCCTGGGGCCTATTCGTCGCGGCAAGCACGAGCACCCCCTGCGTCTTCTCGAAGCCTTGCATCTCGTTGAGCAGCGTGGTGAGGACGTTGAGGCCGCTGCCGCTGCCGCTGGAGCTTGCTGCGCCGCCGCCGCCAAAACCCGAGCGCTGCCCGCCGATGGAGTCGATCTCGTCGAAGAAGATGATGCTCGGCGCGGCGTCGCGGGCGCGCTGGAACAGTGCGCGGATCTTGCGCTCCGACTCGCCCACGTACATGTTGAGCAGTTCGGCACCTTTGACGGCAAAGAAGTTGAGGTCGGCTTCGGTGGCGAGGGCCTGCGCGGCCATGGTTTTGGAGCAGCCGGGCGGGCCGTAGAGGAGGAAGCCGTTGGGCAGGTCGAGGGTGTAGAGGAGGAGTTGTTCTCTGGGGACGGTGGCGAGCTCGATGGCATCCTGGAGGGCTTCTTTCACTTCGTCTTGGCCGCCGATGTCGTCCCAGTGCACGGGCGGGGGCTTGAGATTGACGTCGCGCATGGCGGAGGGGCCAATCTTGGTCAGGGCGTGGCGGAAGTGTTCGGGTGAGATGTATTGGTCGTTGGCGGTGGCGGCGTCTTGGAGTTTGGACAAATTTAGCTCCCACATTCCTATAGCCTCGTCGGCGAGGGCGGCCAGGTCTTTTCCGTTGAAGGCGTGTGTTTGATCGGCCAGTTTTGTGAGCATCTGCTCTTCCGAATATGGTGGTAGAGGCATCTCGTAGGACGACAGGATGGCCCGTCGCCTTTTTATGTCGGGCAGAGGCAGGTGTACGTGTCTTCGGAAGCGTGTTATCTCTGTGAGATCACTGGGTAGCTCCATATAGTCCAGACATGTCGCAAGCACCAGGACTTTCACGCGCTCGTTCTTTGCGATGGTGTCTTCGACCAACTGGTCTAGAAACTCGCCGACGTCCCTGATCACGGCAGGCCGACTGGTGCCTTCTTTTTCGATGAGCTGATCGAAGCGGTCCATGATGATGATGCTCGGCTGATGTTCCCTTGCTCGTTGAAGCGTCTCGTTGATAGTCTGAAGCTTGTCATTGGGTTGAATTGTATATGTTGTCCCCCAGTTGGTCTGGCGAATATGCTTCGCCAGCAGCGTCTTGCCAGTGCCGTGACCACCGTGAATGACCACGCCACGGGACTTATTTGATATTTTTGTTCGCAGTGGCTGGCACCATCCCAAAAAGATGTCGTTGAGCTCGCGGATCTGCTCCTCCAGTCCCGGAATGGGGTCGAGTTGTAACAGGGTTGGGCGAGTTATGGGAGTATCGCCCTCAGTGCTGTCCACGTTGTCATTGGCCGTCCTGATGTGCACTTTGGTTGATTTTGGGTCGAAGCGAGCGTTGATTTCTTTGGATCCGTTGACTGATTTTATGGTGAAGGTGCGGTAACTCTGGGCTCCAAATATCCTCTTGAGCGTCAGACCAGGAAATACATGGTCCAGGCCTTGGAGGTGGCCCTTGATGGTCCAGTCCCAGAATGGTCGGTCCTCGTCCGCAATAGGTTCCTGCTTCTCTGTGCCATCCTCCAAGACCACCTCCTCAGCATCGCATATCGTGCTGCCCGGGTTATAGACGATCCTGATCCTGTCCTCCAGGGTGAAGCCACAGGCGTCCTGGAAGGGCTTGCTCATCTGCGCGACAGCGCGGCTCAGATTTCCGGGCGCGACCCATAGCGATGCCTCACGCTTGACGACCTTGCCGTCACTCAGCGTCTTTTCCACGATGCATGGTTTGCCATTTTCCAGCGCTGTACCCGTCAACTCGTGGAGGTTCTCCTTGCTGACGTAAATCCGCGATGCGCCTTTGAGAGACTTGTCAGCGCTTTTGTCAGTATTCGCGATAGGTCGTACTTTGACCTCGATGATTGCCATTGCGATTGCGAGACCGAAGTGGTTTAAGCGTTGCGCGTGGTTTGGTGGCAAGGAATTGGATAGAGGGAAAATATTAAATTCGGGAATCTGTGGGGCAGGGGTGACTTATGTACCGGTACAGTATATACCTAGGTACTGTACCTATTCAAGCACAAAGAACATGGTATCACTAAGTATTGACCAGTAGAGAGTCATGCGCAAAGGCACACTTTAACTGTGTAGACATCGAGGTCATCACTTGTTATCTAAGTGATATTCTTGTGGCCGATTGGGACTGTACCTAGGTAGTTCTGGTTGTAGTAGAGCAGTAGAACGACCCTAGCTCCAACCCCTGTCGCAGCTCTAAGTACATATGCTTATCCCTGCGCGCCTCTCAACGCATCGCGAATTTGCAAAGTTCAGCACGATCACCGCGGCCAACATTCCTTCACAACAGTGCCGCTGTCGTGCGCGCGAAGCCTCCCAACGACTCCGGATGATCCAGTCACAATCTCGGCCGCATTGATGCTCTGTGGTAGGCGCCGGCTTCTGTTGCAGCCTTCCTTGTCAGGATGGAAGCCATCAGCACCCACCACGATTATTCCAGCCCGCCGCGCCATCTCGCAATCCAAATTGGAGAGGTATTATGGTAGATTTCGAGAAGCCAGATCTTCCCGGACAAGGGCGGTGAAAAACAAAGGGAACGGGCAGCGGAGCCAGCAACTCGACACAAACGTTGTCGCGACCGCTCGAAAACCACAAAGACGAACATTTCGGAAGCTCAAACTCCCCGAGAAGTCCAACGCGAATGCAGATGGTCAGCAGAGCCAACGACCCGATGCGAAAAATGTCGCGACCTTGGAACGGAGAATCGTACGAGTGATTCCCGCTAGACCAAGTCCGAGACTAGAAGACTCCCTACGCTTATTTGGAAGACGTTGGAAAAATAGCCCGGCGGCTCTTGCATTGCGAGGAGGTCCGCGCACACAGGATGCTGCTACCTTGAAACCATCGTGGGATAACGGGCTCAAGGGGAAGTCGGAACAGGTTCCTGACTCCGGTGAAGAGCTCACCGTGCGTTCAGAAACGGTCAAGGACGTCGACTCGGAAGACAAGGCTGCTCCACGACCGAGGCGTGAGGTTAGCGACGAGGGACATACGACGCTTGCTGAAGCGACCAAAGAGGCGACGAGGCAATCTGTTAGAGCATCCAGAGCGGAAGGTGAGCGAAAATCAGAACCGCAGATGTCGCCTGTCGACCGTGCTCAGGGCCGCCAGGCCAAGTTGAGCACAGCAGGCACATCGCCACTGGCATTCTCGCGGAAGGCACCTGTGATTCCTGTGCGTCCGGATACCAGCGACTTTGTCCATAGCAGCCTTCGGGATAGCCTGAGAGATGCTGAGGCCAATGATGCATCATCGAGTGCTGCTGCCTTTGCACGTGCTCAAGCTGCCTTCTTGAATGGCCCTTTGGCAACTGGTGATCTACCTTCACCAGCTTTTCAAGGAGAGAGGGCCCCGTTTGAGGCCAGGTACAGTCTGCTGCCCAAGTCGTGGTTTCCCTTCCGACAATCTACGAAAGGGTTCAGAAAGGTTTATCCTATTCCTGGTACGGAGCCCTCAGTCACGCTGCCCTCGGGCTCTCAGGCCTCGGAGCCTACCCGGAATACTACGCCTACACACCATGTCCAGAATGTCTTTGGTCAACTTTTCCCTTCAGCTTCTGGCACTGGGCCAAAGTCTGATTCTGAAACTCCGCAGTTCGCAGCTACGAGCAAGTCTAAACCTCGCCGGAAGACGCGAAGCCATAATGAAGGACAACATGGCGGGATTTTCGAAAAATTGTTTCCCGGACAGTCTTCCCAGGAACAAGCAGATGACACATCGCCAACAACAAGCAAGGAGTCGCCCGACGATGTCATCTTCGTCTCCCTTCGCAATGAAATCAGGAATTGGATTCCTGAGGACCAACGAGACAAGATCACCGCGCCCGAAGTAGGCCAATATGGCTCACACTCCACGGTAGTGATGCTCTCCGGCCTAAGCAGCACCCTTGTCGACAGCGACTTTTACCGCATCGTCCCCGAAGCCACGCACATTGGAGGCTGGGCCGCCGGCCTCGTCAAAATTGTACAAGGCCGCGACCGCCTCAGTCACGAGCCCGTCGGCCGGTACTTCCTCATGTTCCACTCGCGCCCAGCCGCCGACGCCTACAAAGCCGAACTTCTTCGGCTCCACGCCCTCAGCAAGCGCCTCCTCCACAGCACCGCCGGCGCCGGGCTCCTCGACGATGCGCCCCCAGACCCCCGGCCCCCGCTCACCAAGGAAGAAGAAGATGCAGCGCGCGCCTTCACGCTCTGCCCGCCAACCGCGCCCCTCATCATCACCGTAGTTATGTGGAACACGAGCCTGGTGGCCCAGATAGCCGAGGACGCGAACCTCGTCGACGTCGTGCGCGCCCTGCGGCCCGACACGCACACGCCGTCCAAAGTCCTCGTGACCGTCAACACTATCTCCGGCATCCGGGACGTCCACAAGGCCGGCGGCGGCGGCGGCCTCACCGCCGACGAGCTGTGGCTGACGCTGCGCGACGACGGGCGCGAGCGTGGCGCCCCCTGGGTCCTCAGCAACCTGAAAGAGGGCATCATGCCCGTCACGCTGGTGAACAACGCGCTGGCCAACAACAAGATCCAGCTCCGCAGCCAGCCCGTGTACGCGCCGCTCGACGGGCCAATCTACGACGAGGCCGACATGCTCGACGAGCCGCCCCCGCCGGCGGCTTCGGAGGCGGCGGCGGCGCGTGCGCCCCCCGTGCGCAAGGTTGCGTACTGGAAGGACCTGACGCGGAAGGCGGAGAGCGAGGGCCGGCATGGAGAGTGGGCGTTGGCGCCGGAGCAGAAGGCGGAGGACCTGGCGGTGGCAGGCGAGGCGGTGGTGGACCGCGAGGAGAAGTTCCATCGGTTTGTTGTCACCTTTGCGCAGCCGGCTGTGGCGAAGCGCTTTGTACGGAGTTGGCATAAGCGGTCGATTTGGGATGCGGAGAAAGGGACGAGTGTGTCGATTGATGTTGTGGCGTTGATGATGGGCTGAGCCTGGAACACATTACAGGGTCGGCAAAGTGTTGGCGGTTGTAGATTTGGAGACTCCCTCGGGATATATATCATAGTTTGCTGGGATTCTACCCAATGTATCTACACCACGTTGTTGCCCACGATCGAGAACATTGTGTTACTGGTTCCAGGCTTCGCCTCTCAAGTCACCTTGATGCTCGCATAAAATTCACGCAAAGAAACTATAGGTACAGAACAAATACGGTCTAAAACGACACCAAAAACAGGAAGCAGTCAAATCACCATGGACCCAGGTGAAACTCCCCATCCACTCTGGCGACGCATTCACACTTGGCTCCGCATCTTTATAACATGAGATTTATATTTCGCAAACCCAGAAAATAGCCAGCAACTCCGAAGTGGTTCCAAAAATATTTGCACTGATTCCGATTTAACCTCCGCCATGGAACGCACGCAGCTTTAAGACAAAACAAACAAAAACAAGACGGGGGTTCCGCTGCGCTGTCTCTATGAAGGGTGTGATGGGTTTTGTGTGTTCTTGGTTTTTAGGGCGCGAATTTGAAGCCCAACCCACGACCGGGACTCGGTGACGATGCGTGCTGCCCCTTTCCTCTCTCACTGCAGGTTTCTTTCACTGTGATGAAGATAGCCTGCCTGCCTGCCTCGCTCTCTCAGTGCATCCCTCGGAACGTATTCTTGCTCGCGCCACAGATGCCTCGCCTGTGCAGCTCCGCTGCCGTGCCGGTGTGTGCACCGATTGTATACCAGTCAAGCTCTTCTCTTCCAGGTTGGCGCGCTGCCCCAAGTTGTACCCTTGTGTCCTGTTCTGTCAGTGGCACTTGATAGCCCGCACGTAGTCTGCACCCCTCTTTCTTCTTCTGCATTCACTCCCCCATCCCACCGTCGAATCTCTCGTCTCGTCACTCTTCTCTTAGCAGCACTTGCTCCCCGAGTTGCTCGCCTCGCCAACATTGACGCCCGCGCTGCCCGCGGCGGCGTCGTTCTTGGAGGTGTCGATGATGCGCTTCTTGATGTCCGAGGCGAGGTTGTAGAAGGCCTTGTCGATGTTGATGTTGCTCTTGGCCGAGACCTCGAGGAAGGGGATGCCGAGCTCCTTGGCGAGCGCCTCGCCCTGCTCCGTCGACACGGCGCGCTTCTCCTCCCAGTCGCACTTGTTGCCGATCAGGATCTTGTTGACGCCTTCGGTGGCATGCTGCTCGACGTTTGCGAACCAGGTGCGGATGTCTGTTTTGTTGGGGAGAGAATGTTAGTGGAAGTTGTCTCTGGTGGTCTGGCCCGAGCGTGGAGAACAGGGGCGATGGTGTGTAGCGGTGTAGTTAGGGGTATGGTAGGGACGTAGTGCACGCACTCTCAAATGACCGCTGGTCCGTAACGTCGTAGACCAGCAAAATGCCCATGGCACCACGGTAGTAGGCGGTGGTGATGGTGCGGAAGCGCTCCTGGCCTGCCGTGTCCCAAATCTGCAGCTTGACGCGCTTGCCGTCGAGCTCGATGGTGCGGATCTTGAAGTCGATGCCGATGGTGGTGATGAAGGAGGGCGTGAAGGAGTCCTCGCTGAAGCGGAGCAGGCAGCACGACTTGCCAACGCCCGAGTCGCCAATTAGCAGCAGCTTGATCTGTTTCGAGGGGATGGGAGGTTAGCTTGGACTGGTTTACTTGAGCGAGAGCGAGACGTCGAAGGCGATGGCGATAGGAACTGGGTTGTTCGGAGGAGATGACCAGCACATAGTCCTTGGTATATTGGAAAAGGCGGCGAGAAGATGTGGTGTTCCTTGCGACCATCGCTTGGTGGGTGGCATCTAACAACGCAGTTGTAGATGTGGCCCTTCCCTCGACGCCTGGACCAAGCGCCAGTTCTCCCCCCTTCAGACCATCAAGGTCGCAGAACACGTACCAAGAAGTCATAATTTCTGTTGCTCGACATGGTGGAAGCTGTTTCGGCACCCTTGGGGATGCCACACTGCGAAGATAGGTCGAGATTCGGTGGATGTTGACGCACGCAAGGTGTCCAGGTGGGTGCTGTAGACTGTCTCGGCCGCGGGTCGGTCGATTCAAGGAAACGGTGAAGGGCCGGCTTGCACTGTCGATCCGTCGGTCGGTGGGTTCTTGCGAAGTGGTTAGGAAAGGAAGGTGAATTGTGTAGTAGGTATGTTTATTTGGACCCGGCGATGTGGTTCGGTCGGCGCAGAGAGAGTGTCACGAAGGAGGTTCCGGTTACGCGTGGCTTGAGGAGTGGCGTGGAATTGAGGGTGGATGTAGGTAGGTGTAGCGAACGATGACGGATGTTTAGTACTACTCCAGGAGGTATTGCGAGGGCGCTTGGGGCGTGGCTTGACCGTGTTCCCGACCAAAGGAACGAGCGCCGGCCAATGAAACCCTGACCCCTGTGCATATTAGACATTAGGAAGTGTATTTAGTTGTAAATCGTTATTGACACGGGAACCACTGGCAAAAGGCTGTGATTGTGTACATAAGTACCTACCATCGTCCGTCTAAACTCCCAAACATGTGATATAGCGATTGCTAGTACGGAAAATCACTGGTAATTCAGATTGCTTTCGGCATCTCGCACGAAACGTTTCAGGATCCTATCGAGAACAAGATTCCCGCAGTCGATGAATTCCCTGAGAATGCCTCCGCTCCGTACGGATACTGAAGGGCATCTCAAACTGTAAACTGTTCCCCTGTAAGATGTGAAGAGTTTTGTTCGTGAACATCGTTGAGGTAGCTCTACATAGCACAGCACCAAAGTTCTGTGTTGTAATGTGTTCCGTGTCTATGCCGCCAACTTTGGACCCCAATGCGCCATCACCCATGCTTCACATCAACCATGAACAACCACGCTACGCTAGTTCGCATGCAACCACCTCGAGTACGCCCATCGGATCCTCTCCAGCGCCTTAAGCTGCGTGCGGATCCCCTTGACATTCGCCAAGTCATCCAAATCCTCCAAGAACTCGCCCTCGATCTCCTTCGGCATCAGCCGCCCGTTCCGCACCAAGTTGCGCAGGATATGCACCTCAGTAATCAGCAGTCCATGGTCCTTGTATGACAACAGGTTGTTCTGGCTCGGCGTCGCCTCGCTGAAAATCCGATCGATGTTCCGTAGCGTGCGCACGCACCGGCCAACCTGCTCGCCTCGCTGGCGCATGCCCCGGCGGTTACTCAGGAACACCCCTCGGAGATATGACAGCACGGTAATGGACACCAGAATGCCCGGCGTCAGGCCGACCATGCCGAACACCAGCTCCTGAGACTTCAGCAGCGCGTCGATGCCCGAGATGGCAACCTCCAGGTCCACCTTCGTCTTCTGCACCTGAATCAACAAGCTCCGCACCAAATCGCCCTTCACCGCACCCACCAACGGCTTGCGCAGATCATGCTCATATGCCTTCAGCACGGGAGTGACGTCGCCCTCTTTAACCTTGGCACGTATATCCGCCATCTGCGCCTCCGACAGCGGTGCCGTCGCGCCCGCGAGCGCGGGCTTGTCCACCGCGAAGTCCACAACCATGCGCTCTAGGCTCTCGCGGTCCGCGCGCAGGCTGTCGCGGCTCATGATGGCGATCTCGGACGTCGCGTCATGCCGGATCGTGCCGATGACCTTGCGCACGGGCTCGATGACCCAGTTGAACCAAAAGTCGCGCGCCGTCACGCCGAAATCGCGGATCCACGCCGCGATGTCCGCTTGCCGGTTGACGAGGACGCGGAGGATGGTCGAGGACGAGACCAGCAGGAGGCCGGTGGGGATCCAGTAGCGCACGAGGCGTGAGGGGCGGCCGTTTTCGGCGACAACTTTGCGCGTGGCGGTGATGTGCTCGGGGATGCGCTGCTCGAGGAGGAAGAGGAGGCGGCGGGCCATGACGGCGGGCTTGCTGACCATGTCCTCGACATGAATAGACAGATCCGGATCTTGCTCGACGCCGGCAAATACTTTGTCTTCGAAGTCAGAGACGCGGGAGTCCAACGTCGCCACATCTCGTAGCACCATATCCATCAGTGCCACGCTTCGCTCTGCCACGCCCTTCCACTCCAGGGCGTGGTCGCTGACATCGCTCTTGCTGTCGTCCATCCCGAGGCTGAGCCCCTCATCGATCAAGACTCCGAGCCCACTGGCCGTCATCTCGCGCAACTTTTTGAGTTGCTTTTGCTTTCGCCTCGCATCTGAGCGGCAGAGGGAGACCGTGGAGAATAGTTTGCGCTGGGCGTCTTTCAGTGATCGCTCCATGACCGTTTCTTTCACAATGCCGTAGAACCGACTCCATCTCTCTGAAAGACTGTCATTCGTCTGCCCATTCCTGCCGAACATACTAGCCCGTCGGCTGAGAGTTGAGCGGATTGAAGTCTCGTCATAAATATCCTTGCCCCATTCCCACCAACGTGAAGGCGATGTCTGCATCGCATACAGACTGCTGTTCGGGTAGGAGCTGAGAACCTGGTCCCAATACCAGATGTCCTGACTGAGAGGAATGATGTCGTCGAGCAAGGTGTTAAGAATTAAGCCATAGGTCTGTGTAGTGGCCTTGCTGACCAGAAGCCACTCGACCTCGGACTCATACTGGCTCTTCGTCTCAAGCTGGCCTGAGTGATCGTCGTCGGAGGCGAGACCGGAGTCTATCAGGAGGTATTTTATCCTGATGGCTGGTAGAACTGCAGTGGAAGTGCTGGACAATCCCTTTACTATGCGCAGTAGAGCATTCACTCGTGGTGAGTAGTCGGCCTTGGCCACACTATGCACTGCGACATCCGGCTCCTCCTCATCCTCTTCAACTGGCGATTCGAAAGCAAACTTCGTGTCTGCCTCGACCAGAGGGTTGAGGAGTATTCGATCGATCTGGGCGTCTATGCGCCGAACTTGACTAAGTAAATGTCAGAAACGGTGTGCATTGTATGCGAGACCTAGTTGCTGTGGAGGGTCGTTGATGTTGACCGGCAGCTCCCGCGATGAGTAACTCGGGACGCTGGGTTCGGTCTGCCCACCAGTTGCAGGGCTCACCGAGACGACTGATGTTTACACCGGGAGGATGGAAAAGGGTTAGGGTAATCTCTCACTCGGTGACAATAGACATCTTGGTCCTTTCAAGGGCGCCTCCTAGGCATCACGGCGGCACGGGCAGGTGCGCGGCGCTCGATGTGGCAGTGTGGATGACGACTCAGCAGGAAGCTGGCAGCTCGGTCATGTGGTGTGCCGAGCGGGAGACGCGTGATGAGTGGCGGTTTTGGTGAGGACTGCCATGCAAGAGCCGGATCGGAGCGGAAAAGAGAATTTTGAGGTAGGCTGCAGGTTGTGGAAGCTTTCGTAGAAGATCGATAGAAGGTTATAGTGGGCTGTCGTTGCAGTTTGCGTCCGATTGTCGACCGGTCAGGCGAGTGAGGCTGGTGGTGGGCCACACAACACCTGTTTACTGCAGAGAGAGGCTCGTAGGCGGGGATGGGGAAGCTACGTGTTGCGGTGACGCCTTGTAAGTGAGCAAGATTTCGAACAGAATAAAATGGAACATAAACGAAGTGAGAGGGTATGTAGAAAGAACTCGAGGTGGGCCGTGGACGTGGTTGTTGGCCGCCATGTTTTGAGTAGTGAGACATGCAATTCGACATCAATGATGTGCTTGGGGAACACATAGGGTTAGGGTCCACAGGCTCCGCGTACTTTGCATATAGCCCTCCATACATTGTACTTTGTGAGACGCACCGCGAAGTATTTTGTAAGACGCAACTTAATTATAGTTAGTCACGATGTGACTTGACCGTATATCCAAAAGCAAGGAGTTTGTGCTGTAATTATCACACTCGGCAACATTGCTTGTATGTGCAAAACCAGTGGCGTTAGAAGGATACCTAGTGCTCTTTGTCCTGTTCTTCTTTGATGACGTCTGGCGGTCTTGGTGTGCGGCAGGCTTTCGAGGTCACTGTAACATCTTGAATGTAACGAACGTCGCGACGCCAGAGGCGTAAGTTGGCCGCAGGTGGATGCAGCCACTCAAGATCCGATGCGAAGTATGTCCTGTGCAGAAGTCTCTGCGAAGTATGCCAGTTTCCACGAAAATAGGTGTCGAGCATCACGGCGCAGGATCACCAGACTGCCCGCGGTCTTGGCCAGAGCTGACATGTCGCTTTCCTGTGTCCGCCTCTGCATTGCAAAGAATATTCTACTATCCGGCTGTCAGCATCGTTGAAAGCAGACATCATGGGCACTATTTCTTTCTCTTTTCCTGTGGCTTTCCTGCTGCGCGATGCACTTGTGACTTGTCCTCAAGTCGTACGGACCTCGCACCATGGCTTCCACAACCGAGACTTCTGTCGAGGTGATGCCTCTGCCCGCATTGCCCGCTCAGCCCTCCTCCATCTATGGAAACAGATCAACGAGTGGAAAGAACATACGACCTGACAATCATGCTGACAGCCCGTCTCAGAACATCGACCCCGGGCCGCCCGCTGCCGTGCCTGAAGATGTGCCCAGTGTGGGCGCTCCAGCACAATCTGCCCTCACCATCTTGCTCACTATGACTCCGCTTTGCCTTTCCGTCCTTCTTTCGGCGTTGGATCTGACAATGGTCTCCCCCGCTATTCCTTCCATCGCCGGCTCATTCCACTCCTCGTCTGGCTTTGTCTGGATTGGCGGTGCCTTTGTGCTGGCCAGCACGGCGACAACACCTGTCTGGGGCACCGTGGCAGAGTAAGTTGTGCTCTCGCATCAATTGGAGACCTGAGAGTTTTCACCAACACTGAGTCGCAGTATCTGGGGCCGCAAACCCATCATGCTCCTAGCACAGGCATTCTTCTTCGTTGGCAGCCTGATTTGTGCCCTGGCTCCCAGCATGGAAGTCTTGATCATTGGGCGCAGCGTCCAAGGCGTGGGCGCCAGCGGTATGGGAACGATGGTCAATACCATCATCTGTGATACGTTCTCGATGCGGGACCGCAGTTTGTATCTTGCGTTGACGTCTGCTGTCTGGGCTGTCGGTAGTGCCATTGGTCCGGTCATCGGTGGCTTGTTTGCGACGAAGTCGAACTGGCGCTGGTGCTTCTGGATGAATTGTGAGTCCACCGGTCATCTTCAACAGACAGCCAAAGTGCTAAAATTGGATGCCTCTTTCAGTACCCGTTGGTGGCGTTGTCTTTGTGGTACTCCTCGTCTTCCTGAAGGTCCCGTCGCCGAATACACCGATTCTGTCTGGACTAAAAGTCATCGACTGGACTGGGAGTTTGCTCATCGTCGGTTCCGCCCTGATGGTCCTTCTCGGACTAGAGTTCGGAGGGATCACCTTCCCATGGTCATCGGCTACCGTCATTTGTCTCCTGGTGTTCGGACCCCTTGTCTTCGGCATCTTCCTGTTGAACGAGTGGAAGCTCGCGGTGAACCCAGTCATTCCCTTACGGCTGTTTACCAACGCATCTTCGCTAGCGGCGTACGCTGTCTATGTCAGCAACTCCGTTGTCCTCATCGGCCTTTGCTACTATCTGCCCCTTTACTCGCAATCTGTTCTGGGGGCAAACGCGTTGAGCTCCGGTCTTCAACTCCTCCCGTTGCTGGTTTCCAACTCTGTGGCTGCCGCCTCTGTTGGGGTCTTTGTCCAAAGAACTGGGATCTACCTGCCCATTATGTTTGGGGCCCAACTCCTGTTAATTCTCGGAAGTGGTCTGTTTCTCAACCTGAAGGTTGAGCAGAACTTGACCAAAATGGTGCTGTTCCAGATTGTGACTGGAGTGGGGATTGGCGCTAACATGTAGGTTCCTGCTCCTCTGCCTTTGTCCATATTTAGCCGTCCACTGACAGTCAACATCCAGGGAGCCTTCAGTTCTGGCAGCACAAGCTACAGTAGCAGCTAAAGACACGGCGGCTGTCATTGCCACCATGAGCTTCCTGCGTTTCATCGTCATTGCAGCGGCCATTGTCGGTGGTGGTAGTATCTTTCAGGATCAAATGCGGGCTCTCAACGGTGACCTTGCTGCTGAGTTGGGGCTCGAAGTTGCACGTCAGTTTGACGGAGACAATGCTGCGGCAAATACCAACCTAATCTCGTCCTTGACGCCTGTCCAGCAGAGCCTAGTCAAAGAGACCTATCTGCGTTCACTTCGAGGCGTATGGATCATGGTACGCAGCAATCCAGTTTGAGTGAGAGATTGTCCTGCTGATTTGCTACTCCCATGCAGTGCATCGTTATTGCCGGAATCTCGCTGATTGCCAATTTTTTTGTACGCGGTCATCACCTGAGTACCGACAGCGAGGCTGTTGTGTTGGGACTCGAGCGAATTCAGGGCCAAGACACACGGGATGGACAACCGGCCACTACCACCTCTGTTGTCCAGCCAACCCTACGGGTCCGAACCGTGGATCAGGAAGATGGGACTCGCCTTCGACTGCGGACTTGAAGTTGGCAAGATACTATCATGGCTGGGTACTAAGCAGCGAAGAAGTAAGTGGTTTGGCTGCTACGTGCAAGATGAGACACTGGAGCTCAGCGTGTCTGTGGATGAACTTTAGCTTTGTTGAACTCTTGGATGGGGACGGCTGTATAGGGCTGGAATTCATGCTGACTGTGCTCTATACTTGTCGAATTTGTGTGGCGTGACCGCAAGGGATGGTCGCCCCTCTGCAAACAATTCCTCAAGCCTAAGCGTTTATGGATGTGTGAGGTGCCAGATGTGGGATCGAGCAATCTCGGCTCAAGTGCCATAGCACTACGCTCTCGTCTTCAGCTTAGTCTGCTCGGGGTTTCTCCACAAAGACAGGCCAGTCATAGGGTACCGTCGCGAAATATGCTTCAAACCTCCAGGGCTTCTCAGGGTGGACTTGGCGTATATTATAGTCGCGTACAAGCGTTGCAGACATCTTCGCCAGTTGCACCTTTGCCAGATGTACGCCTGGGCATGAAGCATAGCCCAAACCGAACTGTACGTCATGTCAGCAGGTGTGGCAGAAGGACGTAGTCAAGGGGGTGATGTTGTCTCACCGCGAGCCAGTACTTCTCTCTGGTCCCAATGTCCGCCGCGAACCATCTGTCAGGATTGAAGTCTCGAGCGTCCGGGCCCCAAAGCTGCTCATCCAGCCCCAGCGTTCTGCCAACGCAGAGTCATTGCATCAGTCGATTTTGCATTGACACATCTATTCGCAAGCGGGCAGGCGAAGACTCACATCGTATGGGTAGAAAGCACTGTGCCTTCTGGAAACACTCGTGGTCCAATGGTCACGCCGCCCTTCCCAGCTACCCGTGGCAGACCCGATCCTGTAGGGCCGAACACGCGGAGCGCTTCCTTCACACAGGCTTGGACATAAGGCAGCTGTTGTGCGTCTGCGAAAGAGATAATGCGGTCTTGACATTTGCATTCTTTCATGGCCTTCTTGACTTCGTCTTGTGCACGCTTCCAGCTATCTGGGTGCTTGATCATGTGGTAGACAAATGATTGGAGCCCGGCTGGAGACATATTAGTATCCCGTGACCTAGCAATATTTCTAGAAATGTGCTCTCACTCACCTGTTACCCCATCTGATCCAGCACCGATGTTGAGAGTGATTTGGGCGTGAAGCTGCCTCAAATTGAGTCGATCTGGGTACTCTTTATGCCGCCTCATCCAAAATGCAAGCATATCATAGCGGGTATCGTTATTATTCTCTCGTTCCTTCACGGCACTTGTCGCTCTATCGAATAGCAATCCGTATGGCAGGATTCCTAGCCAAGTGACGAACGGATTCGTAAATGCAAGATGCAGCAAAGGAAAAGAAGCCAGTACCGATGCGAGGCCATTGGCTGCCTTGTTACCTGCGATAGCACTTTTGATGTCCTTCCCTTCATCGAGAAATCCGAAGGGCTTCGAGAATAGAAGCTCGCCGATCACATCGAGAGCTGCGTACGCGAAGAAACGATCTAGTTCCATTGGCTGCTTGTTTTGTGCGAAGGTATCCATCCAATTCAGAAATTTAGACCAGGTGACATCGATGTGAGCCTCATTCTGGAGAACATTTGAGAGACTATAAGACAGTTGGAAGTTTTTGGCGTGCTCAATCTTCCTCTTGGGATCTCTGATCGAGAAAGTAGACTGGTAGCGGTAGTCTGGTACAGCAGCAATGTTGTAAAAAGGGCCCTGTATGAGCGGGACAGTCAGGTCCTGAGGATTATTCAACAGAGATATCTGGACGCGACATGATAGACCTTGCTCTCCTCGTCCACAACGGATATGTTTCACGTACCTTCTCAAGAGGCGTCAAGAGGAGCTGCTTGGGAGCATCCGGGTGGCTCACGCTGACTTCATCAGGCGCGATCCGGACGAAAGGCCCATGTTTTCTGTGCAGCTCGTACAGACGTGTCCTCTGATCCCCACCGAGAACCTGTCCGACAAGCCAGAGTCGAGAGAAGGACGCCAAGAACGGCCCTGGGATATCTCTTAACGGGGAAAGATAGCGACGGTTGACGATGACAGTCAGTACACTCGCTAGCCCAAGCAGGGCAAGTAAGGCCGGGCTATGGAGGTTCTGCAGAGAGATCGAGACGTCCATGGCGGCGAGATCATGAGACCGTGTATATCGTGAAGTTGAACATGCAATGCTGTGCGGCACCAAGAAGCCGAGATTGAAAGTAGATATGACAGGCCACGATATGCAGTCAGCAGCCCAAGCCACCAAGCGAAGTCAAAAAGCAGTCCAGATGTGGTTGGTGCACCAACTTGTGGCTGCGGGGTGTGGCGGTAATAACAAATTCTGGATGGCCAGCTTCACAAGTGCATTTACCTACCATCCGAGTACCGTTATTCCAGGCCGGCACAGGTTGCATTGCTTTTTGCGGCTTACACTGACAAAAATCCGTAGGCAATCATAGTGACTATACAGAGTACAGTAGACGTGCTGACATAGGGCACATGTAGCCCGAAGAAGGCGAATTTCGTTGCCCTGGTGAGGGATGTCGTGAGACAGTCATTGCTATGCAGTCTCACCAAAAAAAAAAAAAAAAAAAACCCAGACTTTGAGCAACAATGGAACGACCTGTTGCCCTGCTTTAGATCTCAAATGGATGAGCAATAGGGCACCTGAATACGGAGTAAAGCGTCAAAAGCAGAATACCTTTGTCTAGCACACCGCAGGACGTTCAAGTGACGTTGAAAAGCGCTGACATAACGCACCGAGCCCCCAAAAAACATTCGATTTCTGACCACCGGAAAAGCCACGACCCGCAGGGCGAATTCGCCTCCGATCTGTGGAAGGTGAGGAAGCTTGTGTGAGGTGGTCCCTGAATCATTGCGTGCTGTCCACAGGTGGCGCATTTCGGCTCGGGAACGCAGGCCCATCTGTCTGCTGATTCGACAAGGAGTGGGGCGTTGATTGGCTGATTGCTTGCTGCATCTTGCAGAGAACCAGCAACACCCCTGTCGATCTTCCTGCGGTCGAGAGTTGTCCATGGACAATAAAACTGTCTGCTTGGAACATGTAGACTCTTCACCGATCAGAGCACTTTCACCTTCAACCTAGCACGACGCTCTGTCACTGGCTTCTGAAGACAAACACACGCGCTGAGCCACAAGTAGCCCTTTTCTAGAGGCCCCAATCCCGTCTTCGAGCCCTCTCGCTCTCTCGAGAGACCCACCCCAAATCATGGCGGCGACCGTCCTGTATGTTTTGCGCCATTACCTCAACATTTCCGCAGCCGATCTCCTACTTGCGCGCCAGATTGACTAACATTCAACCTTGTGCAGAAGCTCGACGCTCTCGTCGCTCAACTCAACTATCTCTGAGACTCTGAACGCGACGTCTCCCACCGACTACTACACTGTCTTTGAGGAGGTCTCCAAGATCAATGTGCAACTCAACGTCGCCGAGCGCCTATGGGCTGCTTGGTACCTTTGGTGGCAGAACGACACGCTCGCCACTGGCATTATGTCCTTCATGATGCACGAGATCGTCTACTTTGGCCGCTGCTTGCCCTACATGATCATCGACACAATACCCGCCTTCAACAAATACAAGATCCAGAACGTGAGTCTTGATCTGCGCGCCCACGATACTCCGGCAGCCCCTATTCCCTAGCCCGAGACCTTCCGGACTATTGCTAACATTCGGCCTCGCAACAGCAAAAACTCCCAACATGGAAGGAACAATTTGACTGCGCCCTCCTCGTCTTCATCAGCCACGTTACCGTCGAGCTGCCGCAAATCTGGCTTTTCCACCCCATCGCCGTCTTCTTCGGCATGGACTTCGGCGTGCCGTTCCCACCCCTGTTCAAGATGGCCTACCAAATCGCAATTTTCTTCTTCCTCGAAGACACCTGGCACTACTGGTTCCACCGCGCGCTGCACTACGGCCCGCTGTACAAGAACATCCACAAGCTGCACCACACCTACTCAGCGCCCTTCGGCCTCGCCGCCGAGTACGCGTCGCCCATCGAGGTGATGCTGCTCGCTTTCGGCACCGTCGGCGGGCCCATCATCTGGGTGTCCATCACGGGCGACCTGCACCTGTTCACCATGTACATTTGGATCGTCCTGCGCCTGTTCCAGGCCATCGACGCGCACTCGGGCTACGACTTCCCCTGGAGTCTGCGCCATTTCCTGCCGTTCTGGGCCGGCGCCGAGCACCACGACGTGCACCATGAGAAGTTTATCGGCAACTATGCGTCGAGCTTCCGCTGGTGGGACTACTTTTTCGACACCGAGGCTGGGGAGGAGGCGAACAGGAGGCGTCGCGAGAAGAAGATCGCGGCCATCAAGGCGCGAAAGGCGGAGTAAGGTGCTCATTGGAACGAGTGATAGAGTCCACCGTGACCTTGTGCAGTTTGGAGTGGCAGTCGACCTTGTTGACTCGGCGCTTGAACCGAAGATGGCCGCGCTCCGCGTGGTATTGTATGGCTTCACAGCCTACTTGCCAAGATCTTGATGAGTGACGTTGAAGGGCCGGCTTTTTAGATAGCGGCATCGAATGCATGGTTTGGAGAGGGTTTAAAGGCGGCGTACTGGTGTCCGACTTTGCGGCCTGTACATATTTTGCCGCAGTCGTCCGGCAACCTCATTCTAGAATAATACCATAATATTGCACGTCAATATCCGAAGCAACCTGAGGGCGTTGGGTATCGTGAAATGCATCTCGCTCCGCTTAAAGTGTGCAAGCCATTATTTCTTCTTCGGCACACAGCAGTCTCCTGATGCCGATGCTACTGTGTCCGCCAATCCCTTCAGTTGACAACTTCCTCCCTCCGACTGGTTTTCCTGGATCTCACCAAAGTCCTTCGCCAAAGCATCACAGATGCTCGCGAGCGTGGTGTCCTGGGCCGATAGCCCCGGTGGACTGTGCGTTGTCCAGCGTATGAATGTGGTGTTGTAGACCTTGGCGTTTGTGTCAGGCCCGATGCATCAAGAAGACAAATCAGCTAAGCTTACATTTGACCACTCCGGGTGATGATTCTTCAGCTTGCACTGCAACGAAACGGCTGTCATGAAGTCCTGGTTCTTGTCAGCCATTTTCGCTTTCCTCATTTTTTCAAACTTGAAGTTTGACTAACCCAGGTCTTCGCAAATGTCTTGAACTTGAATGACCGCTCAATACCTTGGCCATCCTGAGTCAATGACCACCGATTGTTGGCTCTGAGGCTATCTAGATCCTTGGTGAGGAGAGCTTCGTCCGAGCCTTCTGCGAACTTGGGCTTGGAAGACATGGTGCGATTGCAGGGCTGGGTTCTTGGTAAAGGGCGAGTTGATTGCCAAAGAGCTGATGTGCTTGGCCCTCTGAGATATATCTTCATTGTGATCTTTGTTATCTGCCAAAATCGATTGCAAGAAGAAGAATGATATCGGCTTCAACAAAAAGGTACATTGGCCAAGTGACAGGGGTCTAGCAACAAGCACATGCAAGCTGCAACTTCCCGCTCATTCCCCTGTCAGCCTCACCAAAGAAGTGCAACACCACAGCCTTGTCGCACTTGGAGGCGGCAGGCATGGACAGCTTGCTTAGCTTCAACTTCTTCTCTAAACAAGGTCTTCTTTTCCGCAGAAGCTAACTCCAAACATCAATTGAACCAACGGGGACCTTCAACCAGCCAAAACATGTTCGCGTTTCGTTCCCAGTCAAATTCGTGATACCCTCCCCGACCATTTGGCGACGCGCACAACACCACAAAACATCACAAGATGGCGCCGACGGCCATCTATGACACTGTCTTCGGCAAAGCAGGCCCGACGCCCGACTTGCCCCCTCCACAGCTGCATCCCGTCAAGGAGATCAAGTTCCAGAAGCCTATGCCCGTCCACACAGATGGGCGCGAGAAGGCACTACAACAATCCGATGGGTCGGCTGCCATCGTAATAGACAATGGTGCGCTTCGCCCGTCCTTCCACCCCATCCCCATCCAATTCGCTTCAGCAGTCTAAATCTAACAATCTTGCCTTGCGATCCAGGCTCTTCCGCCGTCCGCGCAGGATGGTCCTTCGAGTCCAAACCCCGCCTCGATGTCCCGCCGATCATGGCCCGGTACCGCGACCGCAAGCTAGGCAAGACCTTCTCGCTTGCGGGCTACGACTGCTACGCGGACACGACGGCGCGCAGCCACATCCGGAACGCGTTCGAGGCCGGCACCGGCATCGTTGCCAACTGGGACGTCATGGAGCACGTGCTTGACTACTGCTTCTTGAAACTGGGCATGAATGGCACGGAGGGCAACATTGACATGCCGATTGTCATGACGGAAGCTGTGGCGAACCTGCCGTACTCGAGGAAGTGTGAGTTGTCATCTGCCCCCGTCTGGGAGAGCTAGAGAAGGCTGACTACTGATGTGCGCACGGCGACAGCCATGACAGAGATCATCTTCGAATGTTATGGCGCCCCGAGTCTGGCGTACGGAATCGACTCCCTTTTCTCCTACCGACACAACGAGGGCAAGACCGGCCTGGTCGTGTCCTCCTCATATAGCTCGACACACCTCATTCCCGTCTACAATCAGAAGCCCATGCTGGCCCAAGCCATTCGCTTAAACTGGGGCGGTTACCACGCTGCGGAATACCTGACGAAGCTCATAAAATTGAAATACGACCACTTCCCGGGAAAGATGGCCCCTTCACAGACTGAATTCATGGTGAAGGATCACTGCTACCTGGCCAGGGACTACGATAGCGAGCTGGCGAGCTACCTGGATTGGTCAGGTCTTGAGGACCGGGAGCGGATCATTCAATACCCATATACCGAGGAGGTGATTGTGCAGAAGACAGAGGAAGAGCTGGCTAAAATTGCAGAACGCAAGAAGGAGAGCGGTCGCCGATTACAAGAACAAGCCGCCAAAATGCGCCTAGACCGGCTCATGAAGAAGGAGGAAGAGTTAGAGTACTTCAAAGATGTGCAACGGAGGCTTGTGGACCAGAATAAGAAAGAGACCAAGCGCATTCTGGACGACGCCGAGATGAAGGACGAATCGCAGCTGGACAAGACAGTAAAGAACCTGGAGCACACCATCAAGCGCGCACGGCAAAAGGACCTCGGCGGTCCAGTTGAGGAAGAGCAGGTCGAAGAGCCCGACTTCAGCCTTCTGGAAGTACCAGACGAGGAACTCGACGAAGCCGGCATCAAAGCCAAGCGGCAGCAGCGCCTGATGAAGTCAGGCTTGGAAGCACGACTCCGCGCCAAGGCCGAGAAAGAGGCAGAAGCTGCACGCATTGCAGAGGAAGTCCGTCTCGACGAGGAGAAACGCATCAACGACCTCGAAGGCTGGCTGGAGGAGAGGCGCCAAGCCCGTCTCGAGACGCTCGCCAAGATGAAGGACCGCGACCGCCTCAAGCAGGACCTGGGCAACCGGAAATCCCTCGCGTCGCAGATGCGCATGAAGCAGCTCGCCAATCTGGCCGCTGACAACCCCAGCGGTGCCACTGGCCGCAAGCGCCGGCGCGGTGGCGATGATGATGACTTTGGAGCCGACGATGCAGACTGGGGTGTATACCGGAATGTGGCCGTTGGCGCGAACAAGGGCGACAGCGATGATGAGGAGGAGCAGGAAGAGAACCTCGACGTGACGATCCGCAACCTGGAAGAGGACCTGCTCAAATACGACCCGGAATTTACCTACGAGCACACAGTCGAAGCACAGAACAACTGGACCAAATCCCTCCTCCACGCGTGGCGCTACGGCCCCCGCCCCGTCGACGAAGGCTCGCAAGCCGAGCGCAACCAGATCCACCTCAACGTGGAGCGCATCCGTGTACCCGAGGTGGTCTTCCAGCCCTCGGCCCTCGCGGGCGTTGATCAAGCTGGGTTAGTCGAGATTGCTGGTGACATACTCACGCAGCGGCTGACGGCGATCCCTGGCATCGACCGCGATGACTTCCTCAAGGACATCTTCCTAACGGGCGGCGCGACGCTGTTTGAGAACTTTGACGAGCGCATGCGCAGTGGCCTGCGGCCGCTCCTGCCTGATGGCGCGGCGCTGACGGTTCGGAGGGCCAAGGACGCCGTGCTTGATGCATGGCGCGGCGCCGCAGGCTGGGCTGGTGGTGAGGACTGGAACCGGGCGAAGATTTCGCGGGAGGAGTATCTTGAGAAGGGGTCTGAATGGTTCAAGGTACGGTTCCCATCCCAATCCTTCCTATCCTACGCTACGAGGAAAGTGGTACCATAATGACACAAGCGACTGACACTTCTGCCATCACCACAGGAGCACGACTTGGGAAACGCGTTCGCCTAGGAGGCGTATCACGACCACCCGTCGCCGCCTCGCTCGTCCAAAACGCGGCAGCCGAGGAAAGGACCATGCGACGCGTGCCGCACCACGAGACAACCATCTCTCATAAACCCAAACGCTGGCAACAGGCGCAGGCTTCCAAATACGTGCGACAGGCGCATGCCCTGTCAGCACTGTGTCGCGCATGGAACGGATTGTCAATACCTGTGGCGAAGTGGCATTTCAGGCGGCGGGCTGCAGCAGGAGCCGCGCGGGCGGGAAGGTGGTGATCATGGGCAGGATGGAGCTGCTGACGAGGCTGGGGCCGAGGAAGGAGGGGAAGAGGGCAAGAGGAAGGATGAGGAAGAAGAGGAAGAAGAAGAAGAACTTTAGAGGGTGGTGGGGTTTGAGGTGTGGCCGTGGACCCAAGTCATTTGCTGGGAAAGGAATACCTACTGAATGAAAGGGAGAAAGGAGCACAGAGCAGGCCAAGGTGCCCCTATGTGCGGGAGACCCTCTAGATCTGCAGCAGTGATACATGTACAGATGTATAGGAAAAACTTGGTATTATTCAAACTCAATCCCAGATGTTCTCTCTATGTCCTGCCATGCCAGTGGCCGTCCACATTTCACATTACTGCTAGGGAAGGTTTCTGCCCACGTCGTGGTGTCTTAAATTCAAGCCACAACATGTCAAGTATTCTGCGACGCAAAGCATAGGGTTTTCAACCTCAAGTAACGACTATCCAATCAACAAAAACGTACAGGCCCAATGACGGATAATAATAGGTTCAAGAATATGGCATCTGCCCAGATGAGAAATTGCAAAGCAGTCAGTCCATAGCCTCCCATTCCATCTCGGAAACGACTACCCCTTCACATCCATATAGACCCCTCTGTGTCGCCCCCATCCGGTCTAAAAGCAAAGTTGATGCATGAAACGGTTTTGCCTAACCTCTACCGTTCCTTCAATATCAAGATATTTCTCTAGCCGCCATGATACAGACCACTTTCTCCGCCACCTTTGCCTAGAAATGACCACCCCTCCCACCCTTTGGATCAAGAGCTCGTTCAAGGTCCTCGAAAGCAGTTGAAGAAGCGCAGCGTTCCCTTAATGGTTGCTGACATGTATCTCCATCTGAAAGATGGATTACTGCGTGGACGGCGGATGATGGAACCACTGACCAGTCGCGTAGTCGTAGTAGAAGTCCGGGTTTCCACTAGCGCCGCGCAGCTGACTGGCCTTCTCGTCTCCCTGTGACTGCGACTGCTGGTTCGCGTCCAGGACGCCGCCCCCTTGACCGTGCACGCCCTACATGTCGGCCGCCGGGGCGGGCTCAGAAGCCTGCAACTGTCGGGCAATCTCCTCAGCCGTACGAGCATCCTCCGCGGCCTGGGCCTCGTCTGGCTCCGTCTTATAGGACGCCTCGCTTCTACTGAGACTCTGGACCGCCTGAGCCACAGCGTCCAATGAAGAGGCGCCACCCGCAGATCCTGTGTTGGGCGTGGGCTCCGCTGGGGGACCCTCCTCGTGCTGCTCGTGGCCGTAGCCCTGCTGGGGCAGACCGTGTGCTAGCGGATCAACGGCGCGAACTTGACCAGGTGCCACAGGAGTCATGTTCACGTGGGGTGGAGCCTGGGGCACCTCGATACCCGCATCGGTCAGGCGAGACTGCAAGTGCAGAACGTACTCTTTCAGAGCATGATTTTCGGCCTGAATGCTCTCGTATGCCTTCTCCATCTCGCCGAGGTCGCGCACCTGCTGCTCCAGCTTTTTGATGTAGCCCTCCTTACGTTGACGGAATGCACGCTATAAGACGGTCAGAATGACACTGCGAACGCGATACCTTGGGAGACTCACCTGAGCAGCTCGGTTCTGGGCAGCGCGCTTTGAGTTGCTGAGCTCCCGCTTTGCCTTGCGACCTTCACCTTCCATGCCGGGAGGCGAGAGACCATGGTCGGGGGGACCACCGGAGTGATCTGGAGGTTGGCCAGCGGACATCATGTTGGCGTCGGGAAGGTAGTCGTCCGGGCTTCTCATAGATGGGTGAAGAAAAGGCTGTTCCAATGCGGAGACGGGAGGGGTGGCTGGATCAGGATAACCACCGGCAGAGAGAAGCTGTTCGACGGGGGCAGTGTCCAGCTGCAGCTGTTCAGGGCGCGGGACTAGCTTTGGGGGAGACGTGATATTGGACCCGTTTTGGCTGATAGATGCTGATCCAGACTGTCCTCGTTCTGTGCATGATGGGTATCGGGTTAGCATGAAGGTGCAAACCAATACAAAGTGACACCATGTGTGAGGGCTTATGAAGATGGCGGGAGTAGCTTGGTATCATCGCCAAGCACTAGACGCCGCATGGACGACGTTGGTGCAGACATCGCGATGTGAATGAAGTATCGTTGATGAAGATTGACATGCGGAGAGGAACATCTCAGGGCTGATGTACAGAGAGTCAATCACGTGGAACGGTCAGAATGGACCGTTTGAGTTGAACGGAAGAAAATACGGACACTTGCCCGTACTGGTGGTGGATGCTACTGAAGTGTGCCAATGCAGTGCTAGATGGGGATTTCGGGGTGTAACGGCGATATGACGGCGCAGCAGGGGTGAGGATGCGCGTGTTGTCACCAGTTGACGGCTACGTACACCAGCTGCGCACGATCCAGATAATGGAACTTTCGCCAAAGCTTCTTCGTTGGCGGGACACCAGGATGAGAAGGAACGGTAATCAACGGTGGAGAGGAGGAGGGAAGGTGGTTGATTAATGATTTGTCGGTGTGAGACCGACGTGAGTGAAGCGCGAGATGTACCTTTGAAGTACCTTACGAGCTTGGAAGTGCTGTCGACAATGGGAGGGCGGGGGGCCGATCCATTATGTAAAGCCGTCTTGACCACGAATGACTAGAAATGGCTTGACACCCGAGTTGCATCTGCTGGCTTGACTTCAAGCGCAACTAGATGACTGGCTGACACTGAAAGTGTGTAATGTGTACCGGGGAACTGAAGTTGAGGCTGAGGCTGTCGCCGAGTCATCAATCAAGCTGATAACTTCCTTCACTAGAAACGCAGATACCTCCTGCTTGAAGGGACATGGCGTGGGCAGAGGCAAAACCAGTGGACCAAAGCCATCTGCAGACAGGCAGCCACCGATTGAATCGTCGGGGAAGGGAAGATTGCAGGAGTTGGAGGAACCGAGGATCCGTCAACGTGTTGCAAGTCCGAAGGGTGCAAAGTGAGGGCAACGGTGATAGCAGAGGATGCATGCGATGTCGATGTGTGTGTCGTGATGAGGGTGAGAAGGAGTTGACGACCAAACAAGGGGGTGGAGCCCCGCCCCCGGGGGGGGGGGGATGGGTCTGCGGTCCAGTCGTACCAAACGGAGTGAATGGTGACGAGAAAGTGAGGGCAGGGAGGGAGGACGGAGAGGTACATTGGAAATACTGACCGTTGTTTGCAGCCTGCATCTTACTGCGCAATCGTCAAGAGGAGTCAGCAAGACGAGACGATGGGCTTGTGCTCGGCTTATCTGTTTGCATTGTCAGACAATTGTACAGCACAGTTTGGCTTGCAAAAGAGTGCGAGGTCTCTAATTGAGGAGATTCCCGATGGGCCGGAGGGTGCTTGCTTACACTAAGGGAGGCTGGTGGGGTGCAAGATGGATCTTGAGTGAGATTTGGTCGGCACGCGTTCGCGATCAGCTCAGGTCAGGTTGGCGACCTTTGTGGGAGTCTTTGCAGCGTCTCTTTGCCCCTAGAATATTGGAGTGACTCTGCCGAAGTGCCTCTGGATCGTGTGGCACTTGTTGAGGGTTCTTCTGTCTGAATGGCCGAGGCCAAAGGGACGATTAGCCGGGGCATTGTTTTGAGTGATGACCATGATGACGGCGTGCAGTTTGCAGCTTGCATCCGAAAATCGTAAATCGTGTGAAAACAATGCGACTCACCTCAGGACGACAGGCTTCCAAGTGTCACTGCACTGGAAGAGAGAATTGATGACCAAGTCAGGATGCTAAGTCAGCGTGGGCGTTTGTTGTTTATGTAATGGAGGGAGGAGAAAGCTGGTCAGTGAGGGATAAACGGCCCAAGAAAAACAGCTCACCTCTCATACCCTGCACCGTGGCCCGTGCTTGCCTAGCTGCTAGGGCTACCCTTGCTAGCGCCCCTGGCTGCGCGCTAGCGTGCCAGCCTTGTGCAACCGGCCTGCGGCACGGACTTGATGACATGATCATCGATACATCTGGAAAGGGTTCGGATTCGCATTGGTATTCAAACAGAATTCAGTCAATGAGAGCACACAAGCTAATACTATCTCAGTAGTCTACGCGAACATAACGGAATGCACGGTAGCCAAATCAGCCGTTTGCCATGGCAGCCCAATCAATGCCTTTCCTTGCCGTGGTGCTGCTCCGAGACTCCGTATGCCGAGTACAACTTCCAAGGCTGGTTTGTCAGCAACATGGCTGCCGGCTGATATGGTTGCACTAAAGACCCGACCGCATTTGTTGACGACGGCATTTTCATTCCTCTGCCCTCGTGGCCTTCCAAATCCTCTCGTATTAGTAACGGACTTTATTGGCTAATCACAGACATGCAGATAGCGCCATCCCGTGACTGTCAGCCAGTTTCTCGCGACATATGTACCACTCTGGGGCTGAGTTGATGTCACAGGAGCGGTTTCTGCGGCGCGTACCTTTGCCCTCTGCCTGGATGACTTCTGACATGTCAAAGCCTTGTGAACCGTTGCCAAACGTCTCTGGATGTTATCAAACGGCAAATGCAATCTTTCCCTGCGCCATCTTCTCTCACACACTTGCGAATGGCTGCCAACGAAAGGCGGCGCCTGCCGACGGAGCGTTGGAGAGGCGTGACTGGATCTGGCATGACATTGTCCTTTGTTGACAAACGTGCTCTTCTCTCGGAATCAGAGTCATCCATCCCCTCTGTGTGACCCCTGCCCCAGTGCGAGCATGGCTGCATGACCTGGCGGCCGACGGGCTTGCTGCCGGCAGCTGAGACGGAGGCTCGACTTGCTGACTGTCACCACATCAGCCATTGCTTGTCCTCGGGAGACTTTTTGACTGCGATGCATCTGCCACTTGCCTCCACATGTCTGGGCTCTGACAAAGGCCCATGTTTTCTCGGCTTCCTGCGTGTCCATACAGGAATGCTGGCTGTCATGCCAGCACTTTGCATTTGGCAAGCCGCACAACGCACTTGAATGACTTGATCTCAGGACGACTGCACAAAGGCCGATTTTCCCAAGTTCCCAAGTTGACAATATGAGAGCACTACCCCATCGCCGGGAGCGACCAAGTGGACGGGATTCGAGTTGCGCCTAGTTATATGTACGGATTGCCAGTCCGCCGGGCCGTTATCACATTGGATTCACATTCATTCTTGGGTGAGTCAACAAGATCTACTGCCAGCGGGAGTCTTTCGTGACACTACGTCTTATGGGCTTAGTCAGAGCCCACAGCGTCCTCCGCCGGAAAATACCATCAGGGTCTTGTTCGACAGTGAAGAATCTGCTCGTCCAGTCGGAAAAGCATCCGGGAGAACCGACCACATGGTTGACGTGCTTTCGGATCGGTGGGGAAGGGACAACGGTACTATGGTGACCTGGTCACCAGACCGTTCCCTGGATCCTATATACCAAGGTAGCCCCACTGTCTGCTTCCACTACCCTCGTGTTCACCCTAGCCAAGAGGAAGTAGCCATAATTGGTGGATGGTCTGCTGGAGGCGTTTTTGGAGCACCGGGCGTGGGCCACATGCTTCACGAACGCGACGCGAATGGAGCTTCCAAACCGCCCTGATGTGGCCTGGACAGCTCCGGAAGACGACTCACCGTGTTTCGCGCGTGTGCAGTACCGGGCTTCTTACGACCAGATCACCTGGAAACTTCGCCAACCAGTCGAGAACGAGAACGTGGAGGCAAAAATATCTCCAGAGCTAAGCTGACTCTGAAGTGTGCAGTGGCCAACAACTCTTGCCCAACCCGGTAGCACGCTTATCGTGAGCCCCTCAAATCCGCCTATAGCTCCTCTACAGATGCGCCCGGAGCTTACTCAGACATCCCCATCATAGGACTATCTCCACGTGGCTGGTCGTATTACTCGAACGCCGGCCCAAGAGAAGGTGCTTACGCCCATGTCCGGCGTTGACGCGGCCTCCTCCTCATGCACGAAGCATCTGATTGGGCGTCGCACTCGGGTCGGACTCGGGGCAGTTCCGACTCCATCTGGGCCCTCTCAGACATTCACCTGGGTAGCGGGATCAACGATTGTTGGTAAGGTAGGTGTCAGAAAAGGTCGGGACGATACATGCTACAGCATCATCCGGCTGCGTAGGCTTCGGGAAGATCACGTTTCTCGAGTTGCTTCCATAGCGTCCCCGTGACTAAATGCCAGTCTGATTCTCCCAGAATTTGGTGAAATGGAGCCTGGGAACGGAGTGATGTTCACCGTTGCCTGTCCGCGTTGTCCACATGCAGGATACCTGGCGTATCTGCCTGGGAATCGCTCATATGGGAGCCTGCGTCAATGTCAATGCAAGCCCACCAGAACGTCAGACGCCACAATGCATATGACCCTGAATTCGAGTGCTCATCAAAAACTCTAGGCTAGTATCCCCCCTTGAGCAGGGTCTTTCGCTATGTGTCGTCTCGAGGCTTACTCCTCGACGTGGCGTGTATTGAACAGGTGATGCATGTGGAAATGTCCGCCGACGACGAAGTTTTTACCTACAGCAGCATCAGGAGAGTGGTAACAGCAAGATTTTAGACTCATACTCGCTACCCAGGCGTATCCCAGGGTGTCAAGGTGAGTATTTCCCAAAATTGGCGGTGAGTGAATAACCTAGTCTGCCGCCGGTCTCAGGTTAAGGTTTGGTCTTGCCTGCACGTCGCACAAACAGGACAATTTACTCAATACCCGGCACGCGTTTAACTGACAGGTCCGGTTCCATATAGAGACCGGACATGTCTCCGGCAAACTTTTGTTGATGCAAGCGGTTGACGGGTGCTGCAGCGTGTATGTAGCAGCGTGGCAATTGACTTCCCCAACTTGAAAGAGCCTGAACCAGGGGCTCTGGGACGCATTTATGGGTAGACTGCTGCAATTGACACGAGGAATATGATTCTCGATGCGATTTTGCCTTCAAAAGTTGATAATAGCTTCAGAACTGAGACTTTGGGCTGTTGAGGGCCTCATACGAATACTCTTTTCTTACTTGCCATCAGGCTACTTGTCCAGAGAATTCACAACATACCAAAATTCCCGAATCCAGGGTTCATAGAAAATCAATGGTGAGAATTACTCAACTGCACCCAGACAGATAGCAAGAATCTACACAGCACCCGTGGTCTGGGTCCCGAAGCTTCAAAGCACGCTGGGTTTACAGGTACAACGAGTGACTTGCCACAAGCGCCTTTACAGAAGCGCCCAGAACAGGCTGTTGATTATTGAGAACCGCCAAGGCGTCCTCTCATCCATGTGAAGAGCTACGATAGCTTTCGTGGGTCAGAGCTCGGCAGCGGCGACTGTTGAAATAGGTGGGGGATCTAAAGAGTGTTGAATTCGTATACAGATCCAAAAGACTAACAGCTGTTTCTCGCAGGACCACCTCAGTATATATAGCCCACACGATCCTCACCAAAACCAACTCCTCGAGTGGCACAGCCGGAATATCCGATTCCTCTTATCTGAAGAGGCCGTCCTCGGAGACCCAAATACCCACAACGACGTCTGTTATTTCCGTACACCGTACTGGAAATATCGTGGTTTCCTAATCGGGAGAACCGGGGCATTCTCAACACCTCCCCTTAAACCGATATTTTCGATTTAGCCGTCAATTATATGATGCTGTTAGTAATAATGCTGTTATAGCATAAGGAGAAACAGTAGGAGAGACAGTAGAGACAGGCGGGCAAAAGGCTTCGGGACAGCTCGCCATCCCCCCGTATCTGATCACAACTATAATACAAGAGGAATCTTGGCTTCATTATGGAGCGAACACGACTTTTGCTAGTTACTCCCTGGGTCTAGTCGAGACTGTTGAGGCTCGGGCCTGCCCTGGTGCGTCGGTGCTTATCGGCCACATCACTTCAGGATGGGGAGTTGTTCAGAGCGATTTTGATTCTGCGTTAGACCTGTTACCTGCTCTTATTCTGGGCACACTTGCTCACGTGACATTTGGTCGAATTGAGCTATGACTACGAGCACCACAGCTAAGCATAGCGTATCTGAAGCCCTTGGTGTCGCCCCTGGGGTGACTTGAACAGCCGCCCACCTTTCCACACATGCGTGATATTGTCCTGCTTTGTGAGGACATCCACATCATCTAAGGGATTCTTAGACACCACAATGAAGTCGGCATCGTATCCCTCTTTCAACTGCCCAGCTTTCGGCCCCTGACGTCCCAGCGTCTCAGGAGGAATCGCAGTGGCCGACTCGATTGACTGCAAAGCGGACATTCCGGCTTCTTTCATCCAGTGCAGCTCCCTCGCGTTGTTTCCGTGCGCCAGCGGGTTATCCCTCGCGCTGGAAGCTATATCAGTTCCTAAAGCGATGCGCACACCTTTCTGCACAGCGAGCTTGAAGCTGTCCCGAGAAAGCTGCAGCATCCTGTTAAGCTTCTTCTCCAGTATCGGTGGGAGCTCCCAAGCGCCCCCGGCCAGACTCTCCACGATGTGCCTCGTCGGCACCAGAATCGCGTTCTTCTCCTTCATCAAAGCCGCCACCTCCTCGTCCAGGTACATCCCATGCTCGATGCTCTTCACTCCCGCATGCAGAGCAGCCATAATCCCCGGCTTCCCGATAGCATGGCTTGCCACGACACGGCCACTGCGCGCCGCCTCCTGCACGATCGCCTCGATCTCCGCCGGCGAGAACTGGCTGTCCTCGGGCTGGTCGTTCAAGCTCAGCACGCCGCCCGTGCTGCAGATCTTGATCACCTTGGCCCCGTTGCGGATCACGGCGCGGGTCTGGCGGATGCAGTCGTCGACGCCGTCGCAGAGCGCAAACATCTGGCCGCCGGCATCGCCCTGCGCCTTGACCAGGCTCAGCGGGCAGTCGTGCATGTCGCCGTGCCCGCCCGTGATGCTAAGCACGCTCAGCGCCGAGTACACGGTCGGCCCGACGATAGCGCCCTTAGCAATCAGCGGCTGCAGGTAGCCCGCGGTGCCGCCGAGCTCGCGCACCGAGGTGAAGCCGGCGAGAAGGGTGGCGCGGAGGTCGTCGACCAAGACCGCGCCGACTTGGGCGCTTTGGCCGGGGAGGAACTGCTTGAATGCGTAGGACATGGGGCCGACGACGTCTGCGCCGATGAAGTGTGTGTGGACGTCCCCTATTTTCCTGGGTCAGCGTACACAATCTGCTTCAGCATGCCGTGTAGACAGCCTGCGCATGACGGAGGTTTCCTATGGAGGTGATATCCGTGCATGCGATCACTTACACATGCCCGGCATCAGCGCGCCGGTGTACTTGGTGAAGGCTACATCGTTGTACTCGCGGGGAAGCGAGGGGTAGGAGCCGACCCAAACGATGCCTTCGGTGTATGAAATGACCATACCTCCATGAGGAATTGGGTCACCCCGCCCCGGGATGAGGATATCCGCGTGCACGCCGAAGACGTCCTCTGAGAGGTTGCCGCCGCCCATGATGATGGAAGATAAGGTCTGGAGGAGATGTGCGGAACGAGGGGGAAATTCCACGATTTTGAGTCCTCTTTACGCCAGTCCTGTGTGTTCTTGCAAATATTTATGCTTGCCAATGGAACAAAAGTTGGACAGGCAGGTTATCTTGCCCGGTGTACGATTTCTATTTATCAGCTAGGCTCCATTATATACGATTCTCCGCACTTGTCGACGGATCACCGACCATGTCCCTGCTCTGCGATCTTCCGAAGGCGGGCCGGATACATCGCTGCGTTTAGTATGCCTCCGGCATCTACTCCATTCCTACTTGATACTTGCTTAATTACTGGCACCTGCGCAGCTGGCTTGATCGCTTGCTAGTGCTGACAAAAACTGTGCTACACCCGCTGGACAAAAGTCTGAGCCACCAGTACGATTTCCGCTATCCCTGCAAGTAACCACTACACTTCGCACACCCAATTTTGGGTGCAACACAAGTCGTAGGTACGTACCAGTACCATCATTTTAAAGCCAAGAAGGTAGATTTTAGTATTTAGTATAGCCACCTTTGGCGGCCTTTAACGCTGCCACCCGTTTTGGTAGGGATTTAAGAAGGCTGTCAATCTCGGCCTGGGGAATTGACCATTATGCTTTCTTGGCCACGGATGTAAAATAAGTTAGATTGTCCTTATTTTTGGTTTTTTCCTAGAGTTTCGGGTTTAGTTCGTATATCCTCTTTTTTAATTTTGCTTATATATGCTTAATAGGCGCTATATTAAAGCTATAAGGAGGCTAGTCTATTAATTCGATTATATAGTGAGCGAGCTATTGTATTGTATTCTCGGATTTGTGAATAAGGGCGTTGTCTTGTTGGAATTCACGAGTTCCATTATAGTATGGCAAAAGATTTTTACGAAGAGTTTACTAATACGATCTGGAGGTATACCCGCCCTTTTTCGAGGTTTCGTCCCGCTTTATTACGATAAGGTCGCTGCGACCATTTATTTAGATCGTACCCTATATTATAACGCTTATTTTAGCTTTAACGTAGTCTTTTAAATTGATTAGATCGTATCGATATCTCTCGGAGTTTAGCCTCTATACTTATTCGCGCGGTCTAGATAGATGGTTTTGAATATTATATTCGTCGGAGTTGATTATTTAGATGGGGTTATTTGGTTAGCCCGGGCCGGCGGGAAGGGTATAATTTAAGGCATTTATATTTATTAGAATTTCAAGGTCGTTTTCCTAATCTTCGGCTTATTCCTTTCGTATACGTATATCTTCTTTTCCGAATAGTATTTGTTTGGCTACGGTTTATCTTTTGATATTAAATTCGAATAAAATATAGCGGTAAATCTTATTCGACGCTTTTACATTTATTACCTTTTTTATCTCTTTGTACGTAGCCCGGGGGTTTCGGCGTATGAAAATCTTGAGGGCACGACGATTTCGATTATTAAATTTCTTCGGGGCGCCGCTACAAAGGAGAGATTCGAAGGTTTGGTGGTTGTCCTAGCGGTCTTAGGCACGGCGTGCCGCGCTGCGTAATATGCCAGTCGCGTTCCGGATTTCGAGTGGGTCAGCGCCATAGTATTTCGCAGCCAAAATGCCAGCTTTGAGTGCCGGGGAAAGTTCTGTATTCTTGCGACGGTTCCCAGATATCTCTCGTAAGAATCTGACGCCAGGGGAAGCCATCGTGGTGGTTGAAAAGAGGGAAAAAAAAGAAGGTGGGTATTCGCGTGAGACGCGATTAACTGGAGCCGTGTAAAATGTGGCTCAGACTAAAGTGGCCCCACTGTAGTGCAGATTCAGAAGGTCCTGATCAACAAATTCAAAGTATGAACAAGAAAACAGGGACCAGGGAGTCATTCGGTCGCACACCTGGAATGGCAATAGAATAGTAAGTACTATCCGTGACGAGATTTCTCACAGGTGCTGTCATATAAAAGATGCTATGTATGAGTCGCATGCTGCCTATTTAATATCTGGGTGCCAAATGCGCATGGGTGACTGAAGTGAAGTGAACCACCCATGGAACTAGATGGCACAAGAAGCTGAAGACAACTGGAGGAGACGGAGACCTCTTGCACACACCGAGAATGCTATGATAGACACCTGGCTGCCAATCAATATCAAAACTGATATCACACGTCCCAGAGCAAAGAGACCGACCTCGAATATCCACAGCAGTGAGTGAATAGGATGCTCGAGGCCCACTTGCTTCATCTCCATCAGGGTCATCATACCTCTGGATGTCTACCGTGGGCACTGAAGGACCGATACGAGCACTGATGGGTACAAGAAGCTGATTTCTACGGGAAAATTGTTGACAATTTACAAACTTCTCTTTCTCCTGCAACCAAAGTTTTATCCTCCTTGCCGGCGGGCATTCAAGATGCCAGCATTACCTAGTACTCTGAGTACTATATTAAATGCCTCAATTTCACCTATAACCAGGTCCCCAAGACTACAAAGTAGCACCGACTATGAGCCCTTTGTCACAATAACCAGAGTCCAGAGAGACGGAGCAGAGCTCTACGCATTCGTTCCGTTCGGACTGAGCCTCATGACATCGGGCTCGATGAAAACGCCCCCGAACACAAACCCTTCGGGCTGCAGAATGCTCGGATGCGGCGCATTATTCAAGCTCCCCTTGATGACACCAAAATGGTATTCTCCGTTGCCACTCAGGTCGTTGGGCACGGGCTGAGTCCGCTGGGTGAGGCTGCCACCTCCGGTACTAGAGAATAGCTGGACGGTGCTGGAAAGCACACAAAATGGCATGGTCAGCTTGGCACTGGAAATGGGACAAAACGCAAAAGGACAAGCACAGGACTGAATAAAAGTGCTGTTTCGGTACTCACTCTTGGTCAAAGTCCATGAGAATGCCCAAATTCAACCACTCCCCGTCCACCACCGGCGCAGTCCACAGCGCCGACCCGTCCACACCGCCTCCACTCCGGCTCAGCACAGCATAGTTCCTGCCGAAGTCACCGCCCGTCACAAGCATCACCTGATTCGCGTCAAAGAGCGCTGTTTCCAGCTGAAACAGGGTGTACTGGTGCGTGTAGTTTAGCGGGCGCTCAGCATCGGGCATCACGCTGAGATGGACCGCCCGCACACCCGTCGTGGACGAGTTGTCGACAATGAGGCGCTCTGCGGGCATCAGGTCCACGCGGCGGAGGTTCTCCTCGGGCACCCAGTTATTGCCGCCGGGAAAGAAGACGGACTCGTCGTTGACGGCGAGGGAGAAGGCTTTGGTGAGGGTCTCTTTGTCGAAGGGGGCCGGGACTATGGAGGGGAAGGTCACTACATCAGAAAACTGGACGCCTGAAGCGCGAGGGTCTTGTTAGCTATTCTGTCCTACAGTCTACCGGGAAGTTTGACGGTGTTTGTCATGTGATAGTTGTGGAGTGTGAGTGCACGTACCCAAGCCCTTGACGAAGTTGTTCTTGAACGGACTCGAGAGACTGTCGAAGTCCTCGGGCACGGCATTGACAGAGATCCGCAGTTCTGGGAGTACGATGCCGTTTACTGTCCCGGAGGCGGCCATTGTTGTTGGGTTCAGTACAGCGGGACCTACGGCTGCCCCTGGGACATTGCCTATGGAAGTGCCGGTGTCCTCAAGAAGGGCGCTAATGAGCCTAACAGGCAGGAGGCGCAGGGACGACACTGGCATCTGCCTCAGCATCTGTCTCTCCTCCGGGCTGAGAGTGATTTCATCACTGAGTGTTTGGGCTGCGTTGTACCCTACAGCAAGCAAAGTGAGAAGAGTGTTCGTTGATAGCTTCATGATGGCAGAATGAGAGTCACGAAGCCAATTCGGAACTATGAGCAGGTGGAGAATATGTAAGTGCAGATGAAGACCGATGAGGAGTTGACGGCTGACTTCACCAGCATGGTGCCTGACCTCAACATGGCATTCAACGACAATATATACTTATTGTGTGGTTCATATGAACGGGGAAGTCCAGAGAGGCTGCGACCTCCAAAAAAGGTGTCGGTATTTCATGAACCTAGATAAAGAACATACCAAAGGTTGACCTCCACTATGATGCTATCATCAACCCCAACATGGAGGTGAATGGCGATTAGACTGCGGAGGATCGCCCTCTGCCGTCTTATTACCTATATGATGTACAGGTTAGCGGAGCTAAATGGGTGTAGGTGCAGGTCATGCTTTGTCGTCCGTTTGTAATCGAATTTCTCGCACTGTTCGCGTATGCAACTGGGCTGCACAATGCACATCTTGCTGCCACAGGTGCATGCCCTCACTCACCGATCCACACATGGTAGACACGTAATGAGCCCGGGTGTCTCTGTGTATACCTCATCACGGTACTACAAAGTAAAGCTCGCAACTTAGACGCCACGTTCTGCTTCTCCAAGTGCTGATACGTGGATATCCTTTCGTCATGAGTCTTCAAGGTCAAGCCGTCGCAGCTCAGCTGCCTCCGTTGTTTGATGCCACAGCGCACTCGATTAAAACGAATGCCGAGAAGCTCATTGCTGAGACGGTGGCTACGGGGGATACCATCATGTCCCAGAAACAACCCGAGGATGCCACTTTCCAGATCATCGTACGCATCTTCCGGGACGAGAATGTCAGGTCCCAGACACAGCGTATTCGTGAGTGACTTCAAGACCTGCCCAAGATGACGTCCCGGATCCCTCTGCTGTGCGAGACTCTACGAACCATTGCGTACAAGTGAATTTCTACGCTTCTACGTCCCCACACAAAGACCTGCGAGGTGCGTCCGGCGTGGCCGCAAGGCTCTTCAACGATGCATAGATCGACATGTTCTCACGTCAAGACATGTTCTTGCGGGTGAAGGCAGTCATGCGAAAGGAAGGCCGCGAAGTTGAGCCAGACCTGGATGCGGAATTTCTGTACTATCTACAGAAACTTTATCGTTGTTTCCTCAAGAATGGCTGCCGTATTGCCGACGAAGGCCAGCAAATTGAGTTCAAGGCCAAGATGAAGCAACTCACCGACCTAGTTCTAGAGTTCAACAAGCACCTGAACGAAGACAATTCTGGACTCTGGCTCCATTGAGACGAGTTAGAGGGCTTGTCTCAATCACTCATCGATCGACGCACGCCGGGCGAGGCCGAGCACTCGAATCCGTAATGGCTGCCACTCAAAGTGCCGTTCACCTCTTCAGCGCACAGTTTCGGCGAATGGATATCCGAGGCATGGAAGACGGTGCCCAGGTGGTCAGTCACTTGTCTGGTACGAGTACGTCCAACTGTACTCTGTTTGGAATTTAGAATGTTGACGAGCCTGTGGAGGAATTCTCGGATATGCTTACCTGGATTTCTTTCCTCGGGACGGGAAAAGCAGCCATGCCCTCGCACTGGAAATTCTCGACACAGGTTTCAAGGAGCACTCTAACAGCAGGGAGGCGGGCCGCAGATATCGTGACATGGTCTTTCGGGTCGGCGGGCGCCAAGCTGAGTCGAAGACTCTGATAGACTATCTGGGTCACATCCCGAGCACTCGCACCTATCTTGCATGGTTACAGGGCACGAGAAGCGGTATTCGCGCCCCCGGCCCGAATGTAGGCGATGCGAGTATTCGAGCTACGTGATGGATGAGTGAAGAGTCAGCTAACAAGGAAGCCTGTCAATGTTTTATGAAGGCTATAGATTCAAACTTCTGGTTCTGTCTTCTGCTTCACCGGCGAAGTCTTTGGTTATGAAGGAGCTGTAACTTGGTATTGCCACTGCTGCGATATGGCCATTGTGACAAGTACCTAGGTACAGGCTAGCCTGTGACCCGAACCTACTTAGCAGACCTGGCCTTGTCACCTTCTGCGAATCCTGTCTAGGATAGCATCAATAGTCCAGTGCGGATAAAGTTTGGTTAAATCATGACTGTGGGCATATGTAAAGTTTGAGCATCAGATCTATCCTTTGTGGCGGGTCGATCATCTTCGCACATTACGCAGATCTTTGACTTTGGAACATAGTACTCGAATCAGTACATACATACATTCAAGACCTGCCGAGTTACATACTTTACTAACCCCTCTTACTTTACTCCGTAATGATGGCCTCATTCAAAGTTTGCCGAGCTGACTTACTTCCACAAGACATGATCCCGAAATCGCCTGTTGACTTATTGACCGTGGCTCTACAACATTGGGCATGTCCGACTTACCTACGGATAGACGGGATCGCTTTTGCCACGGAAGACGTCATGACGACAGTTGTTGATCTGATATGGGCATTCGGACATGAATGCTCTACGGGAGCTTCTCTGATTTCCTATGAAATGCTCTGTGTCTTCTCGGAATTTCTGGCCTTCCTTCGCTCTTCCTTCTCCCTCAGCTTCCGCCTCATTTGAATACCATATCTCATGATTATGAGAAGCACAGGAGCGCCCAAGAGATAGAGGAAGCCAAAGATGGTGAACGTCCAGCCCAACCCCATAGCATTGATCATCGGCGTGATGGCCGCCGTGGCAGCAGCGCCTAGAAGGCACCTGGTCAAGTTGTTTGCCGCGGTCGCAGCGCCTCTGGATAAACATTAGTAATCTTCGTGACAACTCAAAATCCTTGGAACCCTGGGGTGGAAATTGACGCCCGGAGGAGACAATATGCTGTGGAGGTACTCACGCTTTACCAGGGTACATGTCGACAATCAGAACACTAGAAGTATTCGTAAAACCAATCATCCCAAGCCCCATAAAGAACAAGAGCACAGCCGGCACCGCAATGCTCGTATTGGCCTGCAGAGCCCAGCCCCACGCAAAGACAACGCAGGCCGCCAACAATAGCAGCGGCATGCCCACCTCGATGCGAGCCCGCTCAATAGGGAAGTTGGTCAAGTCCTCCTGGCGGCCTTTGACAAGGACCACGCCCAGCCGCTTCGCGTGTCGGCGGTAGTTCCAGTTGATCCCGGGCCCGACGATGAACGCGGCGACGACCGAGCCGGCTGCCATCGGAAGGTACATGAGGCCGAGCTGGATTTCCGTGAGGTCGTAGAGCTCCTTCATCTGCTCCGACATGGACGTAGCGATGGCGTAGAAGCCGGCAAAGACCACGGCGCTGTAGAACAGGAGGAGGCCGAGCACGGGCTCAAAGAGGAGGGCAACGGAGTCGAGGGGATTGCCGAACTTGAGGGTCAGCTTAGGCCGCGACCTGCTCGAGGTGGTGCTGATCGCGCGGCGAAGCTCGTCGGCATCACCAGATTTCTTAGCCTTCCGCTTGCGACGGCGGTCCTTGATCATCTGCCACAGCGTCCGATACGCCGGATGAGGTCTGAGGCTCCCGTCTCCCACAATCTTGCGACACGTTTCTGGGAAGAACAACAGTAAGGCGAGAAGCGTCACTGCCCCGGCGATGGTGAGGAACCAGAAGATGGATCTCCATCCGAGATACTGGGCCAGTATGCCGCCCAATACTGGGCCCAAACTTGGCGCGAGAACGATGGGGAGGACAGTAATTCCGATGTACTGTCCTCTCTCTGAGCTGGTGATGGTGTCGGCTAAAACCGCCTGGCACAGGGCTACGGTGCTCGCCGAGCCTGCGGATTGCAGGCAGCGAAGGACTAGCAGCTCGGCGTAGTTCTGGCACAAGGCTACACCGATATTGGCACATACGTAGATCACGAAGCAAAGGACGTACGCCGGTCGTCGACCCGCTGTATCGGCCAGACCTCCGATGAACATGGGCGTTATGCCTTGTAATATCTGAATTCTTGTCAGCACTTGTCTACAGGCACGCATGCTCAAGATTCGCAAATTTACATACCATATAGCTTGTAACTGTGAGGTTGATCTGGGTGGTGGACACGTTGAAGTCATCCGCGACCACATTCACTGTGCCGGATTTGGTGGTCAGTATTATTCTCACGTCAAGCGCACACACAAATATGAGACATATGTGTGTAACAGTGTGGTACATTGAAACTCTGAAAGCAGTTGCTAATACCAGCTTCACAAAATTTGGAATATGTCCCAGTCAAAATACGTACAAGCTGGAAAATAAATTTGGGCGGTGAGAGGGGAGAAGAATGCACTCAGAGAAGCGGCCAGAACGATTAGCCGCTTCTCGACGACTGAGAAGGACGAGTATGGAGGCTCGACAGCCTGGGTCGTATCGCCAGTGGGACTTTTGGAAATGACAGGCTGCTCGCTCGGGGGCTCCGCGAGCGTGCCGCCTCCGACTGTGTGGTTTCCATGATGATCGGAGGACGTTTGGGAGTTTGGGCGAGTAGCATCATCGTTCGGGCTGATGCTGGCATTCATTGAAGGCGTCGCCGAGGCCGTCTTGCTTAAAGTTTGGGGCGACACAGGTGGTCTCTCGTCAGCCATGGTGTGGCTTGTGGGGCTATTGGCGTCGTTGGAGCACAACAATTCATCGCACAGCCTTGTCCGACTTTTTGCAGTGTGATAGATCAGTTAATTTCTCGAAAAGAGGAAAAGAGGAATCGCTTTCTCGCCCATCTCATATTCCCGGCACAAAGTCGCACTGCGGCACCGAGTTCGGCATTTGTAGGTGGAGCCTCTGGCCCTGCCGCCCGCTTCGGCTCCGATTGCTGGAGCCTCGGCTTCATGCCCAAATCGTGTGAGACCGCTGGCACTGTGGATATTCCGCCGCCGCTGCTCCGGCCAAGGACTCTCAGAGAGGCGATCGCGATAATGAGTCTTTACATCGAGACTAAAAATAGCTTGGATATATCCTATCATTTGCAGACGTTTTTTAAATAAGCATTTCTCTGTGTAGCCGATCGTAACGAGGCGCTTGAACCGGGACTGGGTGATCGCACGAATTATAATGTCGTTGTGACAGGGGTGCCATGCGACAGGGTTCTGCGGAACGAGCCGCCGGCCCATGATTGCCGACCAGAAATGACAGGGTAGACCCTATCGCTCGCAGCTCCCCTTCTCACCTCGCAACTTTAGCTGCTGGCCATCTTCTTCATTGCTTGTCGGTGAGAGCTCCCCATCACCTTGCCGCCTTCTCCCAGGTCTACTCCCGTCGGGCAGTCCCGCAATCGATGCGGAGTCACGCTATTCTGACCGTGTGCCGGTCCGATTTAACCGTAGTCTAAGCTTTTCGCGCCAGCCCAGCCAGTTATGCTAGGTCGCAGCCGCGTATCGGAGCCGCTACTACGCTTGGGCAGCACCCTAGATACAGCTCTACTACGCTAACGTTGCCGCTAAGTCTTACGCGAACATTATTATCGACGAATACTACTAATTACGCGGCCCGCGCGATATTACGATTATTATTTATAGAAGTTAATATAAATAAAAGTAAGATATTAGCTTAATAGTTAAACGTTTACCTTAATAAAAAGATAATATAAAGAGGTTCCGGATTCGAACTTTATATAGCTTTTATATTTTTAGAATTTTTTTTAGCGGTATACGCCACCGCGTATAAGCGCTTAAGTGGAATACGCGCGTATAAACGGTTTAAGGTTAACGCGCGCGGGCCGAGATTTTTATAAGGCGTGGGGCCTACTGGTTGGCCACCTTGGGCTGGGCGAGCTCAGACCACGGTCAAATCGGACCAGCACACGGTCAGATTAGCGGCACCCATCGATGCGTCTCCGCGACCCAGCTTTCTTTCTAGGCTTATCGCTATCTCTATTACCACGTTCTCGCTTTCGCGCAATTAAAGAGAGGTGTACATCGCTGATTTTTTTTTTTGAAATGGCAGGAGGTGGTGATTCCTCTCATGATCTGCACCGCTGACACACGTCCATAAGACCACAGACGGTCTGCTAATGGAGGCCATCAATATTGGCGATCAGCTGCAGCGTATGAAGAGGCCCTCTGACCGAAACATGAAGCAATTTTCCAGAAACAGTATCGTAGCAAGCGTTCGAATGCTTCGATGATAAACCAATGATTCGACAGCGATGCTCCAGGTGTTGATTCTTGAACCTCCTGAACATCCACTCGAGAAACATCCGCCCCAGTGGAGGTTCTACACATCACTGGGACTCTGATGGATTGGTAAACCTCGAACATCGGTGCTGAAACCCTGTCGCATACTAATTCGAGTACTCTTAAATTCAAATAACCCTTCTCTTCTTGTTGCTACTGCGCTCGTCTACGTACTTTGTGTCCCGCAAATGTGGCCTCCAACTGCCTGGGTGAAGTGGTACTTCGCTAGGCAAGCGCCTCAATCAAGCGAGGAGACGTCGGCTGGTTGAGTTTGGGATTCTCCGGGATAGCGAGAAACTCTCTCCATCCTCACAGCCGTCCTGATTGGACCCAGAGGCAGTCTACTCTCCTCAATGCGGCACGATTTCCCATGCTCCCCATCTTTCTCCATGTTGGCCCATTCTCTCGCGAAGAAAACAAGCCCGGCAAGAGCCAGGAGCGGACCCATCTTGCGGGCCTCTCGGGGAGCTCGGTAGGCCGGCCACTGTGTTTTGACGTCGTCCCAGGCCTGGATCACGAAGTTGTTGATTCGCCCAGTGAGCTTGCAAAATTCCCCCTGGTCTGGAATGTCCACGATGCCTAGTCTGCTCTGGTCTTCGGGGTGGATGGCTTCGGTGTGGTGAAATAACTCATAAGGTAGAGGACATGCGCTGGGTCTGTACATGTCCAGTACCGTGGTTGTCAGGACGAGAATGACTTGGACTGATGGGAAGGTTGTGAGAATAAAGCGAAGCTGTTTCCCCCATACGATGTCACCTTCCTCGACGTCCGCAGAGAGGACGCTGGCGTGGATCCCAACATATTTCACGCACAGAAAGCTTTCAGGTAGATCTGGCCCAGGCAGATAATAAATGGTGGCTTCTGGAGTTTCGTAATGCTGGAATACGTAATTGTTGATGAATAAAACGTCTTTGTCGGCTTGGAAGCCGCTGTCCTTGACAAATGGTGTTTTGTTCACTGCAGACTCGAAGCTACACGCTTGAGGAGAGTATCCTGGGTCGCTGGTAGTGCCACACTAAAATTTGTTTCGCGGCCCGTGAGCCTCAGCCTATATGGAAACCGCGGTCAAGTTGACGGAATGGCTCTTACCTGCGGTCCGGTGAGTTCTGTTGGAAACGTACTTCCATTGCTGTATTGTATGTGCCATTTTGGCCACAGGAGGGATCTGGGCCGCAGGACTGCAGGTGAGGCTTCAGCCTCTTGGGTTGGTCTGGCTCTCGTCATTTCCGCGATTGGGATTGTCCGAGCAGAAACTAAGGCTCTAAGATGTCAAAGATGGTGTAAAACTACGAAGGTAATATAGTAGTGGACACAGATTTGGAAAATGAAAATAGTCAACGGCTGATTCTCCGCTTTTCCGGGGCTGGTGTGGTTGGTGAGCTCTGACTATCAGAGTTGGTCCGCAATTTTTGTCGCAGCTTCAACTTTTTACACCACTCACTTCGAACTTATTATAACCATTCAATCACTGACGATCATTATTGCAGCCTTGTGTGGCTCAATGCACCTTTACAATACCTCAAATCTCCACCACCGTGCGCTGTAGAGATTTCTGGTCAGGGTTCCACCTCTCCGTCAAAGAAGATCAAAGCACCGCTAGTAGCCAACTAGGACTTACACGGCGTGATGAACCACTCTTACCAGATACCATAAGTGTATGAACGATTGATTGTGGGTTGGCGGCTTCCAGCTCTCATTCACATCAAAAATTAGTAGCGAAAGCTCTTCTGGCTGTACGCCGGTGACTTCGCAGTTGGAGATATAGGCCCAGGTAAGTCATCACATGGTCGTGATATTGAATGAGACGCGGGTCTGTATTCACTATCATATTCTGACTGCGCATTGTTGGTGCAACGTGCGCTGGACGTCTCAACTTTCGAATATTGGAAAGCTGACCTCTTGAAAAATACCGTCTGCGGTGATTACGAGGTCTGTAGTCAAATTAGAGTAACACGGCATAGCGATCAGATCGACAATCTTGAGGCCCCGGGATTATTTTTTTGATTTTTTCTGCCCTAGTATCCTGTGCTACTTTCTGCTTCTGTGGGTCCTGATCCATAACAAAATACCAAACTCGGATGTGTGAAAATGTGCCCGCTGGTGTTCAGCCCCCAAAAACGATTGCTAGCACAAAAATGCACCTGGGCAGCTAATGAACACGAAGCCGACAAAAACAAGGTTTGGGGGCGCAAACTACCTAGGTAGGCTGAGCTGTGTGGCGAAAAGCGAGTAGGTCTCGCCTAATGCCTGTGGGTCTGAAGCAGCCTGATCTCCGGGGTCACTTCTGCTCAGACTGCACGTCCTGTCTTCGGCAGTCTGTCGATCATGTCATCCAAGTCTTGGTTACGACTGCCTCCCAAGAGTTTCGCGATACACAAGGGTGACTGGAACCCTCCCAACTCCTCGATCTCTTCGTCGAAGGTCACGTCCACAATATCAGTCTTGAGTGTTGTGCCTTGTGCTGTGGTATAATCACAATTCTCATCCAGCGCCTTCATCTCTGCCTTGACACTATCTTCGTTCGTTACCACGATGAACTGAATGCCAATCTTGTTGCGCGGGTTGTCATTGGTGATTTCGTGGATCTCCCTGGCGAAGTCTTTCACTATACCGCTGAGTTTTTCGTGCTTGTTACTATCCGCGCCCTGCGTTGCGACGATCAAGTTCAAGGGCTTGATCTCGGTGTTCTCTTTCAAGCGAGCAATGTATCGACCGAGAGCCTCCTTGAGCGTGTTGTGTAGCGGTGTGTCTCCCTTAGGCTCAAGCTTCTCGAGGTGTTTGCTCAGGTCTCCAACGTTTTCGAAGCCGCCCGCGAGGTAGGAACCAGAGCCGGAGGCAGGTTCAGGATTCTTGTCATGTCGGATCTCCCACAAATCGATATTGCTGTCGTATTCCAGAATTTGCGGAGTGAGAGCCTCGAGAATCTCCCTGGCAAATTCAAATCGTGTGCTCTTTGGTGTGCGCTTATCATCGGCCGTCATGGAAGCTGAGCAGTCGATGGCAAGCTCAAAGTCGGTTCCTTCGCATGCTTTTTTCTTCAGGGCCTCGATCTCACGTACCTGATCCTCCGTCACCTCGAAGACACTATGAGCCGGCATGATGTCTGGATGATTCTAAAGGTGCTTGAGTATGCTCAAAAATGAGGATGAGTTTGAAGGGACTGAGGACTGATCTTGTTCTGCAGACTTGTGAGTGTGATGCAAACTGGCGAAGACTGATTATTGCGGTTCGGGACTGGGATACTTATAGGTATTGGAAAGGATAGCCTATGCCCAGATTCCCAAGACTCCAAGAGTGATTCACAGCCCTGGAGGTTGTAACAAACTCTTCAGGGACCAGGTTGGAAGTCCCACCGCCCCGGCACAATTAGCAGAAGACCACGCGTTTAAACAGAGAAAGGCTTGACATGGTGGTCTCATTCGCGGCCTAACATAGGCCCAACGGCTGCTGCCAACAAGTCTTGAAACACGGGAGTTATCAGCGCCAACGCCACGAGCAGCCCTGCCCTGATGACCAACATCTGTTGAATAGATAGTCACGCTGTCGTGGCTGGCACGCCTTGTCAATATCAGTACGACATAAAGACACCCATCACGTTGTGTCCTATAGCCCACTGCGCGCCCCATCGCTGATCGGCCTGCAACAGTCTATGGCCTGCTCCAGGTTGATGAGAGCGCCTCGTGGGCAAAGTACCACAAAAACATTCACAACCAATAATGCCTCAAAATGAGTCACTGACTGCCATGATCGACTTTTCGTTCGACAGCAGAGCGGCTCGCCTCCGAAATTGCAGATTTCAAAACAAGTCCTGCTGCGCTAACAGGCGTGGATGAAGTGTGCTTCGCGATTTGGTCCTTGTCGTTCCTGCCCAAACGCATTTGCTTCGCTGTGCCGTGCATACATAGTACCTAGGTAGAATTGAATGGACCAAGTGAAATGAAAGGGCCAAGTCAGCAAGAACAACAGGAGGGTTTGGCATTTGCTCATTGAACTGGGGCAATTGAGCTGACAGGACTGCGCCAACCTTTCCAATGCATTGGCTGACATTGCCAACTGTTGTGGACCAACTGTCCTGGTTCAATTGCTCAATATGGGCATCCAAAGCTTGCTGAGTGGCCAGAGACTGACAGAAGTACCTGTCATTTACTTAGTACTCAGTTCGTAGAAGTAGGCGGCGCCCCGGTGCTGAATGGCCACCTTATCTATCTAGCATTTGACCACGCATCAGGGATTCAACGCAGAGGGGTTCACAACTATATTGGGTGGCGTGAGCCCTCGCCGGCTGCTTCCTGATTTAGCAAAAGAGAGGTTATCGTCAGCGCTGCTAGCGGTGACCGCTTATGCCGGCGAAAGCCCACAGAGAGTAAAATACACGAAAAACCAAAACAAGTATCACAGCCGTGAACCCTTTGAAACCCTAATCCTTGCCTACGTGCCCTAGGGAGGTGGGTGGGTGAAAAAACGAATATATAATGCCGTTGGCGTATAATAACGATACCTACTCGCAATGCTAATAATAATATCTGATTCTCAACCCCTACTATATTTAATAGGGGGGCAAAAAGACCTTATATTTATGGCATATATATAAAGTCAGGCTAAGCCATCCCTACTACCGTCAAACATCACCTATTTGACTATATATCAGGGATTTAACGCAAAAGGGTTCACAATTATATTAGGTGGCGTAAGCCCTCGCCGGCTATTTCCTGATTTGGCAAAAGAAAGGTTATCGTCAGCGCTACTAGCGGTAACCGCTTATACCGGCGAGAGCCTATCGCTTACGCCCCCATAATATTATTGGTTTTATACGAAGCCTATAATTGTGCTAATATGAAATTTCCGTTATATTCGTCTTTGGTAGGCATGTGATTAGCGGAAATATCTATCGATTAAATCGCTAACCTATTTGCTTATAAATTTGGCTTTTCCCCGAATAATGCCATTATCGTAGGCGTGCTATACCGCCCCTCTCTTAAAAGAGTAGCTGCTATAAGTATATAAGGGGATACCGAGGTTTATAAAGCGTTTATTTAATATTGCGAATACTCTTTCTCGCGTAAAAGCGCCGTTTTCGAAATTAAATAAAAGTGTTTCTAAAGGTAAAGGGTATTTAGCGAATAGCTTAATCATATATGATACCGCGTATGCTTTATTAAAGCCGCGGCCCATTAAGATTGTAACGTTATCGTAATATTTATCAACTTTACTGCGGGGCAGGAAGAATTCGAAATCGCCGCTATCGAAGGTTATATAGCTTTGTATAGGCCTTATTGATCTGAAGGTCTATAGATCTTAAAGCTCTAAACGAGGCTACGTAATCTCTCTTAGCTGGAGGAAAACGGAAAAAATAAGCGTGAACGCTATATTAAGGTATAACCGATCTTATTTCGCTTCGCTAGCCGTAGCTACGTCAGAGACTAGCCTAACGAGGATATCATATGATATAGCGAGTTTTCTTATAAAGAGCTGCTTCGGAAATAAGTTAGCGGCTCCTTTAAATAAACGGTATATATAAAGCGATTCAAAGACGTTAATAAGGTAATCCAGATTAATATGATATATGCGCAAAGCTGCTATATAATTTATTAATACGGAGGGGGAGAAACGACCTAATCTTTATAACGGGTCGCTACCTAAAGCTCTCGTCACAATCCACGATGCTAGCATGGCCCTTATTGCTGGCCAAAAGGCGACCCCGCTAAGCAAATAGTAATTCTCATATGATCTAATCGCTATTATTGATCGTTTCCTTATAGAATCTTTTAAACTTGCTTATAAAAGCTTTGTATATATATAACTTATAATAATTCCGCTTATTCGGCGGCAGAAACTAAAAGATAGTTCGAGAGAAAGGGCATCTGCTAAGTAGGGTATAAGTTAGCTATTATTGGCCAAAAGCCGTATGAAAAAGCGTTAACGAGAGTGTTATTTTTAGAGGTTATGCGTATGGCAAATATAACGATATCTTTAGCGGACGTTTGAAATAAAGCTATACGCAGGAGCTTAAGAAAGGGTCCTCGGATTATCTCGTTATTGAACATTGCTAGGGCTATATTGTTATTTATATGGATTATCAGCGTGGAGTGCCTCTAAAGTCCGGCCTATCGTAATATCGCTATTTAAATAACAACGATTTTAACGACGTTAATATATGTTTTAGTTAATTATAGAATAGAGAATGCATGGTCCTTTAATATAACCGCTAACCGCCAGTCAAACTTATAAAATACGCCAATATACCAGAAGCCGCCTAGGCCGGCATTAAAAGCGTTTATAAATAGATATATTATAGGGCGTTAAGAGTTATCGATTAGATATATGCCGTTTATAACGGGCAAGAGGTCTCGCCATTAGGTTAGATCAGCTTTAGCGGAGTCAATTATCGGCCGCCGTACGTACGGTTAGCGCTAGCGTGCTTGAAAATTATAGAGGCGATGTATAAATAGCCTCCCAAACGGGATTACCTCGCAGCAGAAATTAAAAAACCCCGTAAAGGCTTCCCAATTCTCGAATATAGTGTTTTCTTTTGTTAGGGCGTTAATAACGGCTGTGAAAACTTTATTTCTTTTATTACATAGCAATCGTGCGACCATCTGGACCATATCGATTTCCACCCCTAAACACTCCAATACTATGCCCTCACCGTCTTTTATATAATTCGTAGATATATCTAGGTAATCTATAATGCTATCCTAAATAAAGACGAATTCAAAGGGGTAGTACGCTTAAGAAATAGATATAATCGCGATAAAGTTATTAAAGTAATATAATAGCGAAAGCTACGGTAGCTAGCGCTTAAGGACCCAATATAGGGCTTTGGCAAAAAGATTAAAGAGAAAAGGAGCTATACATAGGCTAAAAGAGAGGCAGTTTTCATAATAATAGCGATTTTTCCAAATCAAGCCTAATAGCCAGCGATTAATCAGCGATATAAAGACCATTTTGAACGCCGATTTTAATTCCTTTTTTACGAGAATAGCACCATAGCCAACACAGCAAACCTCCTCGAAAAGCTCAAATCGGGAGATATATTATAGATTGCCCTATTTAACGGGTATGAAATCGTTCACGGAGTGATTATTAAGGAAGGAGAGATAATATATACGGCGCTAACCCCTATTATACTTTGGCACGAGGCCTAAAAGGGAAGAGATAAAGGGCCAAGACGGCCTAATTTGCGTAATTCTAGCTACGGCCAGATCGTTAAATAGCTATTGCTCGATAATATCAAGATCGAGGTTTATAGAAAAGAGATTTTTAAAGAGAATCAGAATTTCTAAGCTTATATAGCCAATATATACGCTATATATCAAAATGCCGACGATGCTATTAAGAAATATCCTAACGTAGCCTTAAAGCGCTCGGCGCTATATTTATAATTTTAAAGGAAAAGGAGATAGCCTTAATAGCTGATTAAAAGGGTTATAAACAGGGAAAAGCGATACCATATTTTATATTAAACGTAGCGGAGGGATAGGTAATCTGAAGATTGGCTCGCAAAAGCTATGATTTATAAGCTTAGGTAAGGTGGGCAGCGTTATATTTAGAGTATTTATATATAAGGTTATAGCTTTGAAACCAGCAGCCCTCGGGTTTAAAATTAAAGTTATAACAAACCTTCGAATTCTAATTAGCCTTTTTCTAAAGTTTATTTTCGTTAAAGGGGTTAGATTACGTAATATCGCGAAAAGGGCGCTAGCGCTGTTCGATCGAGGCGATATCTTATTATTTTCGTTTAATAAAGTGATCGTCGAAATAAATACGAACCTAGGCTTAGTTAAGATCGGTCCATATCGTGGGATTATAGCGGTTTATAAGGTTAATGGCGAGGATAGCGTTTCTATAATCGATATAGGCAGTAACTGAATAGTGGCGAGCTTTGATAAAGAGGAAATTAATAAAAGAGATTATCGCGAGAACCGTTGCGATATGCTCCGTAACGAAGAAAAAGCTATATATAAAGATATAATTCGTAAAGCACTCTATCCAGATATATAAATTATTCTCGAATTATTTCGCTAACGCCTATTTCTGGCCTATAATAAAAGCCCCGCTAAAACCGAATATAATAGGCGTCTCGTTATCTTAAAGGCTATATAATTTCCTTCGCAGGTAGGCAAGCCGGGGGGCCTTAAAGGTGCCGTTAAAGATAACGTCGGCGTCGGAAACAAAGATTCCTAATATTTTTATAATAGCTTAAAGGACTCGCTAAAGGTAAAACTTGCTTATGATTTCCGGTTCCTTAGCGTTAACAGCTTATATAAGGGCGTCACAGCGGAAACGCGCTAGCTCCGTTTAAGCCTTAACTAATTCGATCTAAGCTTAGATTTATATTAGCGATTTTATAATCCCCTACGGCGCCGGAGGCGCCAATTAAAAGGGGAGATTAGGAGGCTGGGTATTTGGAATAATGCTATTATTAAGCATCGTTTATATAAGAATTGCAACGACGATAGATTTTTAAGAAGCGAGCGGAAGGGCGTTACTAAAGCGGTTAAAGGAGTGGCGAATAGCGGTCATTTTGCATATAGAAGGCGGTGGCAATAAAGACGGCCGTGATGGCCTTAGATGAAAAAACGAATATATAGTGCCGTTGGCGTATAATAGCGATATCTGCTCGTAATGCTAATGATGATATCTGATTTTCAACCTTTATTATATTTAGTAAGGGGGCAAGAAGACTTTATATTTGTGGCATATATGTGAGGTCAGGCTAGGCCATCCCTGCTGCCGTCAAACATCACCCATATGCTGGAACATGATGTACGGATCGCTTGCAGGTGGAAAGAACACCTGGGTAGCAAAAAAACTACAAAAGCATACTTAGATACCTAGGTAAGTAGCGAGAAAATACATTATGCTGATGAAATTTGAACGTGTCTGGCGTCTTCAGGCCTTGTCGTCACGGCCGTGCCCATAATCTCGTCGTCTGCTGCTTAAGTGGCCCTGGACCGTATAAGTGTCTCTAGGGCTCTTTCAAAACTATTTACCTCCCTTCCGTGCGGCAGCATAAGTGCGGTTTGCAATAGAATTTTTAGACTCCGCAGTGTTCATTGTGCTTCCAAAACAGGTATTTGTACGTCGTATGCAGTCAGTTTTCCGGACATTTAGATGTCCTGTGGCTGTCCTTTTTTTTTTTCAAACTTCTTACATTTTAGGGCGATGTTAGAGCGTATAATTAGACCTACAAGGTGAGTGTACAGACTCACATAGTGATTACATCCTGGTTGGCTTGCATCGAATATACGCCCGGACGAGTGGTTCGTAGATGGGTGGTATGTACTATGAACCGTTTGGGAATAGCTCCATTGAAATCTCGTTATCCTTGGTGAGTTTGCTGGGCAGTAGTAGTATGGGCTATGGGCGTGAGAACTAGTGGCGATCATTATATTCTACAGTTTTCTGCCTTTGCTAGTTCAAGATTACCAATCGTGCTGCTTCAAAGTGAAATCTCTAGTCTCGCAATAGGTTACTCCGTACATGCCACAAGCATTGGGTGGCCATCGTTATCGAGATATGCGTTGCAGCAAGCTTGGACTTGCTGAGGGGATGGTCCCTGTGGTGAGACCTAGCTCGAGTTCGTCCTCTCGAGTTTGATCTTGGCCCTGACACAGACCACGAAGCGCATAACAGCAACAAGCAAATGCGCATTGCGGTAGAGTAATGTCAATGCATCTATACATTGGGCGGTGAAAGCCAATTTCGGCACTAACACTCCAGGTTCGCCTGAAGCTCGATCCTGCGTCGCTCACCACAGATCCCACAATGCCCTGATGTGCGTGCAATGGCCGTTTCGCCACATGAGGAGATCCACGGATTTCTCGGCTTTGGCCCCGAGTATGCTTCACTTGTCAGTGCATGATGCATGCTGCCTTTCGAGGTATAGTCGGCTAAGTAGATAATACCTACAGGCATGATGTCAGTAGATCGCATGTCAATGGTGAGAAGAGAATAAGAGCGACCATATCCTGCCTCAAACTTCGAAACGACCGGCGACACTTCATTCTCCTGACTAAATCAGCTTCACCAAGTCTGCTTCTAACGCAACGACATCACGTAAAGTCGCCCTCTCAAAATGGCAACGGAAACTCTGACCCAGACGGCCGACCCTCTGGCCGCATCGAGCTCGGATACCAATGGCGCTTTGGTCCACAACTCGAACCAGAGTCAGGACATCGTCCGGGCCAACCCGAGGGATTCGATGGTGTCCCAGCAGCCACGTCCTCAGAGTGGTGTGTATAGCGGCACACAGGCCGAAGAGGAGCTCGAGCGACCGGGCGCAAAGAAAACCCAGCAGTTTCTGCCTTGGTATACGCGTTGGGGCTACAACATTTCTCTCGGGGTATGAATAATCATCTGCACAGTGAATGCCCCAAGCCAAACGCATCCAAGAACACCAAATCTCATGGCGGAAACATGGCCTGCATCAGCACTTTCCGACACAACAAAAATCCTGATAATATGCTGACGAAAGTGGATAGATGGCCCAAGGCGTGCTCAAACCCGCCAGCTTCATCCGGGACACACAAGACGCAATCTCGTCACCCTTGCACCAGCCCAACATGACGAAGTCATACGAGTGTCGCAAGACTCTGTCAACTCGGGTCTTCTTCCCCAAGCCGTTTGATAAGACCAAGCCTCGCAAACTTCCCGTCTTGTTCACCATTCACGGTGGTCATTTCATTATGGGTACGCCGAAGGACAACGATGCGTGGAATGCGCGGTTCGCCACTCAGTTCGGGACGACGGTGATTGCGTTGGACTACGGAAAGGCACCCAAGAACGCTTTCCCGGGACCTGTTCATGTAAGCGCTGAAGCTGAGCCACTTGAGAGATGCAGATCCATTTTCGCTGACCACGAGATCCCTAGGACGTGGAGAGTCTCATGTTGGCATCGCTCTCGGATCCTGAGCTTGAGCCATTCATCGATCGCAAGCATGTGTCTGTCCTGGGCTGGTCTTCGGGTGGAAATCTGGCCCGTAAGTATAGGCCTCACTCCCTCTGCCGCTCGTCATATGCATGCCGCTCGTCATATGCAGAAACCCGACTGACATCCAACAGTGACGGTCAGCCAGCTCCCGGCGATCCGCCGCATCGTGACCTCAGTCGTGGCTCTGTACCCGCCCACGGACTTCACCGTTACGCACCACCAAAAGGCGCGTCTGCGCCGCTACAAGCCCGGCGTCGGCGGCTTCCGCGCGCGCGAGACCGACTACATGCTCTCGATGGCGCCCATGATCGACTGGAGCTACGTGCCGCAGGGCACCGAGCTGCGCAACCCCTTGCTCAGCCCCTTCTTTGCGGACCACGAGTTCCTGCCGCGCCGCGTCTTCATCGTCGGCGCCGAGCTGGACATGTTCGCGCACGAAGCGTGGCGTACCATCAGCAAGCTTGCGGGCCGCGACATCCCCAGCTGGGAGACGGCCGTGGGCCGCGAGGGGCACTCCGAGATGGGCAAGATGCACCTGGACGACGAGCGTTTCCACTGGGAGCAGTCGTATAATGATGGCTCGAGCTACAAGTGGCTGCTAGTGCCGGACACGATTCACAACTTTGATCAGCGGATTGGAGGTGTTGTGCGTGACACGGACTTCCGTGCTGATGCGGAGCAGAAGAGCGAGATCACCATGAAGGAGATTGGGCAGTGGCTGGCCGCGGCCTCGCATGCGAATGATAGCAATGGCTTCCATAATGGCACTGTCCACGAATCTGCAGGCCAGATAAATGGAGCTCTGCCAGCACCACAGCAGATTGAGAACTGAACTGCGGAGTGCTAACAGATCACTATGTTTGAGGTGAGTTCTTTGAAGAAGTTCCCATTTCCATCATCAATCTGTATGACCTATTTCTAACTCCTCGATTACAGAATTTTCAGGCTGTTCGCTCGTTGATGAATTACCAGAATTTGATTCCTTGATACCATTTCCTTGCGCAAAACAATGCAGGATGTCGAACAGGCTGGCAGAGTCAGCGCTCTCTACGTGGTCAAGCACCCTGGTGCTAGGTTTGGAGGAGCAAAATGATAGCACGTAGATATACAGAAGAACTCTTCTTTCTATGTCATGTTGAAGATCGAAAGAAACCTAAGAATATTGTACACGCATCTTCGCAACGTTTATGTCTAATTCTGGAACTAATCCATGGATATCTTATCTACACGAAATTCATAAACCCGTATATTAGCATCATACTATCCATCCCCTAAACATCTGGAACAAACTCTGATTGTCCAGAAAGCTGAACTCAGAATTTTCAGAGAACTCCAGTCCCAGCATCGAACCTGTCCGCGTTCATCACCTTATTCCACGACTTGATGAAGTCGTTGACGAAGCGTTCAGCTCCATCCGACTCTGCGTAGACCTCCGCAAGAGCGCGCAGCTCCGTGTGGCTGCCGAAGACCAGGTCGTTCCTGGTGGCAGTCCACAGCGTCTCGCCAGTGGAGCGGTCAGTGCCCTCGAACAACTCCTCGCCGTCGACGGCCGTCCACTTGGTCTTCATGTCGACCAGGTTCACGAAGAAGTCGTTGGTCAACACGCCGGGTGTCCCGGTGAGGACACCGTGCGAGGAGCCGTCCGCGTTGGTGTTAAGTACCCTAAGGCCGCCGATGAGAGCCGTCAACTCCGGGATCGTAAGGCCGAGCAGGTTAGCGCGATCGACCAGGAACTCCTCCGTCCTGGAGCGCGTGGTGCCCACGCCGTAGTTGCGGAAGCCGTCGATCTTGGGCTCCAAGTAGCCGAAGTTCGCGATATCGGTCTGCTCCTGGGTGGCGTCCACACGGCCCTGCAGGAAAGGAACGCTGGCGTTGGTGAAGCCGGCATCGTGGGCAGCCTTCTCGACGGCAGCGCTGCCACCGAGAACAATCAGGTCCGCGAGGGAGACGGCTTTGCCGCTGGCGCTCTGCACGCTGCGCAGCGCCGGCAGCACGGTCGCCAGGTCCAGGCCGGCGTTGATGGCCCAGCTGACCTGCGGCTCGAGAGCAATGCGCGCGCCGTTGGCGCCGCCGCGCTTGTCGGTGTGGCGGTAGGTCGAGGCGGCGGCCCAGGCGGTGGAGATGAGCTGCGAGCTGCTGAGGCCGGAGTCGAGCAGGGCGGTCTTGAGGGTGGCGATATCGGCGTCGGTCAGCGACGTGGCGCTGCTGTCGGGCAGCGGGTCTTGCCAGATCAGCTTCTCGGCGGGGACCTCGGGACCGAGGTAGCGCGAGCGCGGGCCCATGTCGCGGTGCGTCAGCTTGAACCACGCGTGCTGGAAGGCGACGGTCAGGCCGTCGAAGTCGCTTTGCCATTGCTTGCAGATGTTGTAGTAGACGGGGTCCTCGCGCAGGGCGATGTCGCTCGTCAGCATGCGCGGCAGGTGCATGGTGGTGTTCGAGAACGCATCAGGGTAGTCCAGGGTGCCGTTGGAGGCTTCCCATTGCCAGTGTCCGCCGGGGCCGGTGACCTTGGTCCAGCTGTTCTCGAGAAGAGAGTTCAAGTAGTCGTTGCTCCAGAGCGTCGGGGTCTTGCTCCACACAACCTCCAAACCACTGGTGATCGCATCGGCTCCCACTCCCGTGCCGAAGGAGTTCTTCCAGCCAAACTGCTGGTCTTCCATGTTGGCGCCCTCGGGGGCAACGCCAACGTTCTCGCTGTCGCTTGCGGCGCCGTGGGTTTTGCCTTTACTGATGGTTAGTCTCAAGTGCGTGGGTGGGAGTGGCAGACTAGTCAGAGTGGCTTACCAAAGGCGTGGCCACCGGCGATCAGTGCCACTGTCTCGGAATCGTTCATTCCCATGCGCCCAAAGGTGGTGCGAATATCTCTAGCTGACGCCACGGGATCGGGGACGCCGTTGGGGCCAACAGGGTCGACATAGATCAAGCCCATGTTAGTGGCTGCCAGGGGTACCTCCAACCCATCGGAGCGTTCGTAGATATCAGTGCTGCCGTTGTAGCGCTGGTCGTCGCCCTCGGGGAAGAAGAGCGTCTCGGAGCCCCAGTAGATGCTCTCGTCGGCTTGCCAAGTGTCGACACGACCTCCTGCGAAGCCAAGGGTTGGGAAGTTGAAGGACTCGAGGGCGACGTTGCCGGCCAGAACGATGAGGTCGGCCCAGGACAGCTTGCTGCCGTACTTTTGCTTGATGGGCCATACAAGACGACGAGCCTTGTCGAGACTGGCATTGTCAGGCCAGCTGGAGAGAGGAGCAAAACGTTGTTGTCCCTGTGTAAATGTTAGTGCTTGTTCCATGAATGGGATTCTACAAGTGCGAGACAAAAAAGAAAGCTCTCACCATTCCTGAACCACCACGGCCGTCAAAAGCACGGTAAGTACCTGCGCTGTGCCACGCCATCCTGATGAACAGACCACCATAAGTTCCAAAGTCAGCTGGCCACCAATCTTGCGACTGGGTCAACAGGGCCAGGATGTCCGACTTGACGGCGTCAACTTGATAAAAGTCTTAGTAAGGGGCTGACCGGGGAAAGTTACATCTGAATGTGAGGAGACTTACGGTCCAAAGAGTTGAAGGCCGCAGCATAGTCAAAGTCTGCTCCATAGGGATTCGACTCGGCCGCGTTCTGGCGAAGGACATCGAGTCTCAGGTTACATGGCCACCAGTCCCTAGAGCGGGTACCTCCTCCAGCAACAGTCGAGCTTCGTGAGCAGGTGCCAAAGGTCGAAGATGTGTCGTTTGTGTCACGGCGGTACAGAGCCGTGGAAGGGTGACCCTCGGGGAGAGGCTCGCTCCTTGCCTGGTTCCCGATAGCGTATGGGCAGGAGGCAGCGCTCACAAGGGGTGATGCAAGCAGGAGGGCCCGCAGATACTCCTGTGGTGAAAAGGTCCTCATCTTAAAGTTTGTAATAGTAAAGAGTGTGTGGGAGTGGATTTCGAAGATGGGACGAACTCGGAAGTGGAGGGACAAGTGTACTATTTGTAGCCACCGCTCGAGCTCAACCACGCGGTCTTCATTGGCACGAATCACAGGCTTGGTTGACATATACCTTTTGTGACAGTCATAGCGGGCATCTGTCTAAGTGGGGAGTAGATCGTCATGGTTATGAATTTCATGTATACGTATTGTGCTGTCAGCCATGTCAAAATGTCACCAGACAGGGATTCCACAAGCCGGGGGGAGGGTCCGGGGGACCAGCGGGCCCAGGTGTTTGGTGGGCTTGCAGATTCATGAAGTGCACACACTGTGTACTGTGTCGCACAGAAAGTCCGTGTCCAGAGCTAGAACCTCCCAAAAACCGCGTGGCACTGTTACCAACGATGCTGCACCTGCTCCTTTAGCCTTGCTATCTGCCAAGGTGGCAAATGCCGCCTTTATTCGGCCGCTGCATAGAAGATTTTGTGGTACAATCTCTAGCTACGAAAGCACGAAAGGCGGTTCGGACAGGGGCGAATGCTGCGGAATGGTGGATCCAGTACCATGCAGTATCCCTACTTGCTCGAGGGAAGTTTCGGTGATGGTGATGTGCAATGTCTTGGCAAAGCTCTTGTTAGCATAGAGCAGCATAGCCTGTCGTACGATAATGTACCTTGCCCCCTTACCGCAGCACAGGATGTGCGCGCCCACAAGAAAAAGCAGTAATACCTGCGTTTTCCAACTTCCCTTCCAGACCTTGGCTGATATAGTGCTCATCGCCTCATCTTAGTTAAGGTTCAGGGATGCCACAACGGACGCACAAATTGGGAAGGCTAAGACAGAGCCCGAAATGATGAGGGGCCTTTTCAAGCCGTGAGCGTTCACTACTTGACCATGTGGATTATTTGCCCAGAGGACGGCATTGAATATGATCCGATTGCCATATACCACTGGTGTCAGCGGATAGTACTCCGTACTCCGCGATTTTTCCTCACGTTGTGATCAAAGCCCAGTTTCACAGATCCTCGAGTCCAGATGTCCGCTCGGATCGTGCTCGCCATGGCAGCTTATGGTGGTCGGTCCCATCGGAACCAGTAAGCGCGCTTGAGGTCGGACATATATGTACCTAGGTAATATCACATGCGATAATTTCTCATATGTGCTGGTCACATTCATCTAGGCCCAAGAAATTTTCAAGTCTTCACCAGGGAATTTGATCGGGCCGGACACCAGGGAGAGGAACCTTAAAAACAGCCGGCTGTTGCGTTGTGCAAGCTGCGATGGAGACCGAGTTGGGGCATTCAAATCCGATTACCTACCCGGTTGGAATTGCGGTACAAAACTCATGCTTTGCTAGGTTTTCTCCCGGAAGTTTAACTCGCACCACCAGGGGACGAAGATCATTAAAAGCAAATGCAATCCATGATTGGCTTTATGCTGGACACCATTCCAGCAAAAGTAACAACACAGGGGCGTCCCTCCTGGCCCTCCCGTCCTCCAATGTCTTCTCCCGTTCCTTGGATGTGCTCCGTAGAATTGTGGATCCATGTGGTGCGTAGCCGCCTCACCTGCATTGCATGCCCAGGTGGAGAAGACTCGAGGAGTTGATCGCCAAGGCTGTCCAATGAGATTGAAGCTATTTCCGCAACTTTGGTCCTTGGCAGGACTTGGCTTGGGAACCCATGTCGACCATGCTTCGCATCTGTTGGTCCCCACTGTGCGGATAGACCGTTTGAAATACCGAACCTTGTCTAGTAGTATGGTGCTCCTATATTGCTCCGTGCGCTCGGTTTATCGCGCCATGGTAGAATAGTCCCGAGCCTGCGGTCCTGAGGACAAAGTGGCAGATCGTGAAGATGCTTTCGGTACGGCAGCTCGGGAGTGAGAAGGGAAAGGGATCATCACATGGATAGGCTCAAATATTATGCGATTGTCCGATCTTGACTTGCACTCGTCGACGTCAACTGCAGTATCTGCGCTTCAAGGTTAGCCAAAGTACTCCGTCCTAACTAGGACGTCTAGAGACGTCAACAAACAGTATAGAAACTAATATCTCCGAGTTTCCGACCTCGATCCATCACGCCCGACCTCGCTAGGAACTTTTTACCGCCGATTGCATACGGCACGCGACGACGTGTCACCGTAATTGGGGTCCCTGAAATCACTCGATGCTATCTATGATGGACGGAAGCCAACCTTGGAAGCCCTTGCGGAGTCACCTGAACACTGAATTCGACTTGTCCCATGATGATCCTGTCACTCCATAGTCTCGTGACATCCATCATCTGAAGACAGTTTCGGGGACATCTATGCACTTTGGGAATTGATCTCCACCTCCCCATTGAAGAACCTTTGGAAAGTGGGAGCGAGTCAACCCTCGTCCTTCTTGTGGATTCTTGACAGTCCGGGCCCCGGACTCCGGGGCCCCACGAGTCCAAAGGTTTGCCCCCCGCAACTTCATGACAAGGCTGAGCATGGCTAACGAATATCTTGAGAATCTTATGGATTCTTAACAGTCCGGAGTCTCACAAGTCCGAAGGTTTGCCCCGCGACTTCATGAAAAGGCTGAGCATGGCCAACGAATATATTGAAAGTAGTACAAAGTGTAATGCCGCTGCGGAGACGGTTAGGTTTCAATAGAACTAGAACTTGTCAAAAACCCGGGGACACAACGGCCAAGTTGACTGCAGGAAAATTAATCTCCTAGGTTGGCCCAAGTAGTATCATCGAGGCCACTTGGGGCAGGAGCCACGGCATTACCAAGACCAAAAACTGTTCTGGGATTTTGGGATTTTGGCATATAATTCACGCGCGGTCTTTGTGCATGAAGCACATTGACGCTGCATTGCCTTAGAAGGTCTGCCCGCCTGGACAGGTGATCTATTGAGAACACGGCAGCCTCAAGGTTGGTAGGTCTAATTATAGCGGCGTTGCTATAGCACCACGCTGATGACTGGCTGACGAAGACAAACACAGGAAATGGGATGCGGTGCATTCTATGTTGTAACAATCGAGCTTTTTTTAGTGCTGCGGTGCGACGCAGAGCTACTTTAGCTTCGCATACTGCGAGGTAAGCTTTCTCTTGGTCTAAAGTATCATCCGTGTAACGAATCAAATGTACCTGATGACAACAACTAGAATTCTGGAATTCTGACATCCTATGCCATCATTGGTTAGGAACATGGCCTATGTGCAATAATAAGGCTGCCAAGTCAAGTCACCAACAGCGACTGTGCACAACCCAAACATCCACGTGCCTTGCTTGAATATTGGAAATAATACGCCGAGACCGCCAGCATATTTTTGGCTCAAATATTCTGATAGTGACAGCGCTTGATCTTTGCTCGACCGCGCAGCGACCGTGGTCGTACTTGACGATGTAGTTCCCCGCGATTATTGCCCGCATTATGTACGGAGTAGCGGAGTTTAAGATGTCGTAATCTCCTTTTGAGGACCTGCAGTTCCCAAATGGATGTTTCGCATAGCTTGCTCCCCTATAACTCCCGTACACACAGCCCACAGCCTGGCCATATGCCCGATAGTCATCAACACGGCGCGTCTCATGTAATTTAGAACTTGCAGGCAACTACATACCACATACCGCAGTACTGCAACGTTGGCAGTACTGGGTAAAGTGCTAGAGTCCCACATCTCCCCTTACTTCTACCAAGGACAAGCTCATGAATCATCACCGCAGTGTCCCACGTTGTCGGCTCCAGACAAACGCACATTCGAGCCTGAATCTAGCGGCCATAGAATCAGGTATGACAGCATTGAAAACCTGCATTGGGCAAAAACGTCAAATTAGTTTCCAACTGCGCATCCACTGCTCCACTTTATTAAGTTTCGTTTCCATCGTCGAAGCCGACGAGAAGAGCTTCTACAGTCGGCACTCCACACTACTATGGTATAACTAGGGGCCCACACGGCAAGCAATTCCGCATACGTGAATCGAGTGTGGCAGGTAGAGAGGGACCTGGGCTTTCACGATTCATGAACCGGGCGCCCCAAGTTCTCCGCGAGGTGCTGAATTGTGCAACAGCCCACGACCAACTTGGACGACGACAGCGGACCTCGGGACCCGGGACATATCTTTTGTCTACCAAGATGGTGTCGGCGCGCCTACTTGAGCAGGTGTGCACTGTGCAGCCTGGGCAGGTCAGCACTGGATTGTTGGCGTACTGTACCTCCGTGCTTCGTACCGTTCGAATGGTTGAGCTTCGAGCATCTCCATATGCAGATCTTGGCCTCGTTGATCTGGCTTACACAACGTTGACTGCACCGTGCAAGCTGTCGCCGTCGGAGCGGCCGGCGGCAAGCAAGTCTTGTCAACGAAACTCAATCCGCGTCCGCCCGCTCGGCGCATGCGGCATTGTTGCGCGGCCTGGCGACTTGGTGTTCTTTATTAAGCTGAAATATCGCACCTTCTTTAGTTTCAGCGCCAGGAAAATGATCAATAAAGACAATGGGTTAGTAGACTGGACATATGTCTGCCTAAGTGATGACGCTGAAGGATAACTCGTTCTAGCCAAAGACCGTGGCCTCGCCTTGGGACACTTTATTCTTGATATTCGCTTTCGATGTTTGGATAAATGAATTTTGCATATACAGGTGGCCTGAACTAAAGGTTTCAGCTCTACTATTCCTCTTTATCCCGCTCTTTATAAAAATTCCAAAACCTTAAAGAATTCACGTGACTGCCAAGGGCGGAGCAGCACGCTAATATTGATAATTAGCAATATATCTAAAAGATCTTTCTAAAAGGTATATAGCATCGATTTTATTCTTTATTAAAGCGTTATAACAGATTAGAAATCCTAAGATTTAATTATTTTATAACGGTATAAATATTTTCTTCAATACTCCGATAATCTTGAGGCTATTATAATAATAACAATACACTAAAGCTAATATTACCTTACTCGTTAATATATCTTTAAAGTATTTTATATAACGAAGATATATCGAATATTACCTAAATAAAAGTTGTAGATAAAAAATTGTTTTTATTAAAATTCCATATTTAGTAATAGCTTTAAATATAACCCTAAATAATAATCTTAGTATATTTCTTTGTAATTCTTATATTCTTATATCGGCGTTTATTAAATAAAAATACCGTATTATTAAGTAAAAATATAATTGATTATATATACAAAAAAAATAAGGCTAATATCGTATATTTGCTATTTAATAAATAAAGAAAAATATATTTTCAGATAGTAATAATAATATATTATAGAAATATTTCTCTTATCTTTGCTTTAAAATAGCGAAATATTTATAAATTTAAGATTTTTTATCACTAATATATATATATATATATGCTAAATCTTAATATATCTTTTAATTCTACTCTATCCTTTATTTTCTTTTTTTTTTAAAAAAAAAGCTGAAGCTTTGTTTATAATTTTCACCGCGCCGAATAATATATTATATTTATTAACGTTAGCGTTGGCGTTATCAATATACGAAACTTGAATATTACTATCAATATAAGCTCTATAGCCAATATTAATATTAGTATTAGCTTAAAAGCTATACCTTTTTTTCGTACAAATTTCTAATAATTCGATTTTTATAAATATATTTTTCAAATTATTAACGATATGCCGGTTAATTAGAACTAATACGCTTTCGATAACAATATCGTTAAAAATCTCGGTATTATAATCGAAATTCTTCATAATTTCGAAATAAAGCGTTATACCGATAAAATAAACAATTTTAATATTTTAATATAAAAGGTTAACGAAAGTAGTAATATTTTATAAATTTATTATAAATATATAAGCAATATAAAAATTAATACTAAGCAAAATAACGATATAAAAAACTTCTCGATTATATTAAAATTACGGATATTTTCGGTTGAATATAGCGATCCGGTCTTATATATTTATCCTAAATTTACCTCTATCCCGCTTTAATTTATTACCGCGAATCGATATATTTTTATTAAAGATCAATTTATTAATTTTATAATCTTTTATAATAACGTTAAAGTTTATCAAAGTGAAAAGATTCATAATTATTTTAAGATTTATCAGGTTTTTCTTTCTTCAATTTTAACCTAAAAAAAGATCCGTTATTTATCGAACGTTACGAATTCTCCTGTAATATGCTTATTTATCTTAATTCAATTAGTAAAATATTGAGCTATATCGTCTTTTTATTAGAATATATTAATTTAAACAATAAAGTCTTATAAGCTCAATTTAAAATAAAGATTAACAGAATATTGTTGATATTTTATTTCTATTTTACCATTATATTAATATTAAAATAAATTTTAAATCTAATAATTTTTTTTGGAAATTTTCTAATAAACGCACTAAAACTTATCCTTTAATTCTTGATAAAAAGAAACTTTTTTTTAAATCTTTAAATATATTGGCGGTATTTATTATTCTTTAATTCCCGATGATATTAAATACTAGTTATTTATTAATTTCAACGATATTTATTAAAAATATCGAATTGCTAAAAACTTATCGATTCGCGAAAATACTTTTATTAAAACCGAATGTAAATATATTGCATAAATTAATACTATTTTAAAAAATCTTTTATATTAAATCGCTTTATTTAAATTATAATGAGGCTTATTGTCTTATTATAAACACTATCTATTTGTTTAAGATAAATCAAAGGTAATATATTGTTAATATATTACCGATACTTTTTTCTAATTAATATATTTTCTTATAAAGCTGAAATTAAAGTAATATTAACTTTATATAATATATAACTGAATAATATTAACGTAAAACTTAAATTATATCCTAATATTTCTTTCGATAAATCCTTCCTTAATATTATCGCTTTGCCGATTATATTAATATATTTATTAAATAATAGCATAGCTTAAATTGAAAGAATACCGGACTTTTTTTTTCGATAGCTATTTCAAACAATATATTGTATTATATAACCCTCGGAAACATTGCAGAAAATATTATTGAATAAGAAGTATCGTTGCTATATAGAGCTTGTCCCTATACGGTTGTTCATATAGTTGCTATATAGGAAAATAATCGTATATAGGGTATAGCTATAGGTTTAAGGGTGCTAGGCCAAAAAGGGACTAGTATGATGAATAATCAAAGAGTAGAATAATCGGTAGATATGTTGGATATAGTCGTTATGTTAGCGTTGAAGTCTTGTTAATTAGAACAGCTAAAAGGAGGAGAGAATCGCGATATATATAGTTTTTGATTTCGGCTTCTCGGGTTATATCTCTAGCCCGATAAGCCCGATAGCTAAGCCTCTCTAGGAATAGCTTTATTATATTATTACCAATAGAACGTAATTGTATTATATGATAACTCACATAGAATCTTCTAGAAATAATTAATTTATAATCGTAATTAAATATTTCCGGTAATAGCAATTCTGGTAGTTTCTAGAAGGTTCTGTCACGTGACCTGCTTACGTAATCAGACCTGAATATAATTTATAGTTATAGTATAGTATAGTGCTAGTAGGTTATAAATATATAGTTTAAAGTTTATTTGGCTAGCTAATTATTAAATTTTAAATGAAGATTATCTATTAGGATATACCTCAATTGCTAATAAGACACACCCTTGATTTCTCGCACTATGAATCTACTTTTAAGGATATTACTCAATTAGGGATATCATCAAGTAAGGATATCACCAAAACTAGATTTCATACTTTCACAAAAATTAGCCCTCCATAGAAAAAATCGCCCTCTACGTAAAATTCGTGAAATTCGTGAAATTCGTGAAATTCGTGAAATTCGTGAAATTCGTGAAATTCGTGAAATTCGTGAAATT